>MDKI01270954.1:0-16618 GCA_005239505.1 Nicotiana paniculata
TCCTTTATAATGTTAACAACTTTAGGGATATTTTTGTCTTTTTAATAGGAAAAAGTGCTTACCTGCACTTGTTTGCCAAACACTTCAAACACTTTTTTTAAGCTTCAGCACTTTTGTCCAAACATGTAACGACTTATTTATAAAATAAGCTGCAACACTTAAAAGCTGCTCTTAAGCACTTGTCTTAAAAGCCATTTTTTTTAAGCCAATCTAAACGGGCTCTTAAATCACAAAAATGGTAAAAACTCACTCATAAGGAATAGCCACTGAAAGAAATGCCAAGCACAAAGAGAAAACAACATAACGAGGGGAAAACAAGACAAATATAGCAACGATTCTATATATTCAAGTTCGCAACCAAGAAACCAAATCATTCCGGCAAGGGAATCAGCTATACCCAATCTCACTTAGACAATTAGCTTCACCGAATAAACTCAGTTTGAACAAATGCTCAGTAAATACGCAACATCAAAGAATACCATCAACATGGGTGGTAATCAATTAAACCTGAGTAGTACTTTAGAGGAAAATCATTTAAATCACAATGTACGACTCACGGGCATGCTTGACCAACGTATAGATATTCCAATTGCTTGTTAGACATTTATAGGGCGAGATTATACTAGTTTTAGTCACATAGGCAGCGTATGAAGAAAGATATAGTATAACGGTGGGAAAAACAAAGTCTTCATTTAAGTCAATTAAGATCATATAAGAAACAAGGAATGCTAGGCAAGTACTTCTAATTTGAGCAGGCAGAGATGAAACTAGAAATCAAGAATTTAAATATAACAATTTCAATTCATACGCAGGGAACATAAGGACCTAGAAATCCCTAAAGGGAAATCTATTTGAAAATAAGTCCGAGTACGCACTCGTCACCTCGCGTACGCGGGCTACAATCCACATAGAAGACTCAATCCTAAGGGGTAGTCCCCCAGCACAAGGTTAGGCAAGATACTCACCTTGACTGCGCTAATCAACTCAATACCACACTCTTGCCATGAGTATCCAACTCCGGGTAGCCCAAATCTAGACAATTCGATTGCATAGTGTAAATATCATCTCAAGAAAATAAAATAACTAATAAGTTCGAAGCTAATACGCGAAATTAGAAAATTCGTCCAAAACGTTCCCCGGGCCCACGTCTCGGAATCGGGTAAAAATTATATTTTCCAGACAACCATTCACTCACGAGTCTAAACATATGGAAATCTCTCAAATCGGAGGTCAAAAACTCAATCAAAACTCAATAATTTGGTCTATGAAGTTTATCAAAATTTTCTCAAATCGTCCACCCAAATTCGAATTCAAATGACCGGATTTAAGATATGAATCATGGAAATTGATCTAAGTAGGTTAGAAATCACTAACCCAAGTTACCTAGGTGCAAAGGTCTTCAAAAATCACCTTTCGCGAGCTCCAAAATTCGAAATGGTGAAAATAGGCTTAAGCCCTCGAATCTGATATAATTGCCCAGCAATATCCGAACCTAAGCCTGTGGGACCGCATTCTGCGGTCCTGCACCTGCGGAAATACCATGGCAGGTGCAAAAACCCACTAAAAGGACTGGGGTCGCACCTGCGGCTCCTCGCCGCACCTGCGTGTCCGCACCTGCGGAAGGTCCATCGCAGGTGCGAGACACCAAAACCAACAATGGTTCAGCTATCTTCCAAGTTCTAATATCATCCGATGAGCATCCGAAACGTACCCGAGGCCCCTGGGACCACTTCCAACCACACACACAAGTCATATAACCTAACACAGACTCGCTCGAGGTTTCAAACCACATAAAACAACACTAAAACGATAAATTAAACTAAGAATCCATGAAATTCCTCAAAACTTCTATGAACATTAAGTTTTTCATTTAAGGTCCGAATCACGTCAAACTAAGTCCGTTTCTTACCAAATTTCACAAATAGCACATATAAATCATATCGAAGCTGTACCAGGCTCCGGAACCATAATATGGGCCCGATATCGTAAGTTTCACCTCAAATTTCATTTTCAAAAACCTTTATATTTTTCAGAAAACAATTTTCTTTAAAAATTCATTTATCGTACTTGGGACCTCGGAATTCGATTTCGGGCATACGCCCAAGTCCCATATTTTCCTACGGACCCTCCGGGACCGTCAAATCACGGGTTCGAGTCTGTTTACCAAAAATGTTGACTGAAGTCAACTTTATTCAAATTTCTAATACAAAATTATCATTTTTATAAGTTTTTCTCATAAGGGCTTCGCGGCTACACGCCCGGGTTGCGCATGCAAATCAAGTAAAAGGAGGTTTTCACGACCTCGGAACATAGAATTAACTAGAATATACGGGATGACCTTTTGGGTCATCACAAATCAACTACTCCACAATTTGGCTACATCTTCCTGAACTTCCAACTGAATTTTATGATTTACAGATTCTTCACAGGTTGGGTAATAAAATCGGTAAGCTATTGTCTATTGATACTTGTACTTCTTCTACCATGAGAGGTCGATATGCCAGGTTATGCGTTGAAGTTCCCCTTGATCATAAGCAACCTATTCTACACGAGGATTTAAATATGTTATGCATTAAGTGTGGTAGGATGGGACATAATAAAAAAAGTTGCTCTACTTATCTCATGGAGCATACTTCTTTATCCACCATGCAAATCACTAATACAAATGAAACGAATAGAATACACCCTAACCATCCCCCTAAAACTGATGCATGGCAAGTAGTTCACTTTCCCAGGAAATATTCCGCTAAGTCCAGTATTTCGAACATAAGAAACACTCAAATATTTTCGAATCCAGCTAATAATGCAGTAACACAAAAATTAGATAGAGAAACTACCCAAAACACCATCAGTTTAACTAATCTCTCCATTAACAGTGCTAATCCAAAGTTTACTACTACTAAGCATTATCAACCACCAACTACACCCACTAATAATAAATTCAATTCCTTAACAATTAATACCCCAACTGATGAACATTTACTCCTTACTATTACAGACCCAAACACACACGATAATATGATTAACACTACACCCACATTAAATGAATCTCCTCACTCGGCCCAATCAACACAAACACAACACCCAACACCAACAAACAACCATGCACAAAGACACGTGCTTCCACTCCACATGCAACATAATCTTATACCATAGCCAAATTCATCTAATTCAATACACTATACTGACCAAACAAATTATACCCCTACTAAACCTAGGAATGACGGCTTACCTTGTCCAAGTCCAAACCCTAATGTGTCTCCCATGCACATGCATAATGATGACCTCCCCACTACAACAATCCCTACATATTTATCCACTCTCAACACACAAGCTTCTAGTCCAACACTTCAACCGACTACAATAACCATTGAAGCAACACTTTCCACAGACCGAACTCATACTCCTCCTTCATTAATTGTTGACTGCCTTAAAACCCCTTCTCCATACAATGTCTCAACTCAACTTCAACCATCTCAGACGGAATACACACAACCATAGAAACCACCAGATACATCATCTCCACCACCAACAGAATCCACAATCACAACCCCCCCACATCTTATCATGGAGCCAAACACAATAATCTATACGACTCAAACACCAAATTCACCACAAATTCAAACATCCTGGCTCGAAGTAGGTCTATAGAACCATGCATTAACCTTCACGATGGAATTCAACAATCAAGAGGTAACCATCATCATCAACAACCCACGGGGCCTTGCTCAAATAGTGGCAGAAGGAATGATTCTAGGGACGAAAATCTATGGACTGTACCATTGGTCTATGATGAAAGCACCATATCTTGCCCCATACCAAACTCTACAATTACCAACTCCTCACTGGGATCCCACTCATCTTCATCCCAATCACATTCAAATGCCATTCTATCCAACTCCTACTATCACAACACCAAGGATACAACCATACACTGTTCCACAACCACCACCCCTCCCAATGGAAACTGTCACACCCACCCCGCCTCCCTCTCCCCACCAGTAACCACCTCATCCTCACAGTCTACAAGAACAAAACACAGAATTCCAGCAAGAGCTCAACGAGGCAGTCACTTACAACAGGGAAACTCGTCCAGTTCATGCATGGCTCGATGGAATCAAAGTGTTTTTCCATAAGGAGGAATACGAAAGAAAAATTCACATAAGGTGACCTCCAAATCTTCTGACATTTTCCTTCTGTCTACGCCCAACAACTAATCTGGAGGTAGGGAAATATGCGATGCTATTACTCCCAACCTTACATCTCCGTCCAGGGGAGAACAATAGGAGTCTCAGAATGGGGAGGAGAGGTCAAGTGTGGGATCAACATAATAGCCACATGAATTTTATTATTTGGAATTGCCGATGTGTTCATTCTGCAGATTTTAGGAGGAACTTTCGTTTAGTTCTTGATTATAAGGCCGTCACTGGTTGTTTTTCTTGAGACAAACAGTCAAGATCATCATAGGTTAAGAGAGGATTTTAACTTTAGCGGGTTAATTCAAGTACCTAGTGTGGGGCAGTCGGGGGGGATAGCTGTTCTATGGCTTGCAGAGCACTGACAGTTGAACCAGTAGCAACAACATCCCAAGAAATACATTTCCATATCCAGGTACACCCTTTTAATTTCACATGGTTATTTACTGCTATATACGCTAGTAACGTGTTAGTTAATAGGAAATTATTATGGGAAAATCTTAGAGCCGTGTATGATAATTACAAAGATCCATGGGTTATAGGCGGGGATTTTAATGAAATTATGCATGCACAAGATAAATTTGGAGGCCTGCCTATCAATAATTTACGTACAAATTACTTCATAGATTGTATAAACTACTGCCATCTTACTGATTTAGGCTATAAAGGCAGTAGATATACTTGGACAAATAGTAGGTCAAACCGTCATAATATATTAGAACGTATTGATCGTGTTCTAGTGAATTATGAGTGGCTGAATAAGTATCCGGATGCATTATTGACTCATCTACCACGTACACATTCCGATCACTGCCCCGTTTTACTAGAATTGCAACATCATACAATAAATAGACAAAAAATATTTCGCTTTGAAATAATTTGGACAACACATCCAAACATCCTGTCCTTAATAGAACATGCTTGGCAGGACAAACAACACTTGATCCCAGCAATTAATTACTTTACAAAAATAGTTCAGGAATGGAATCAATCGATTTTTGGCAATATTTTTAAATGTAAAAGGAAAATATTGGCCCGAATAGGTGGCCTTCAATATTCACCACATTACCCCACAAGTCTTTTTCTTCACAGTTTAGAACAACAACTTATACTTGAATTCAATCAAGTCCTAAAACTAGAAGAGGACTGTTGGAAATTAAAATCACGTATAAATTGTTTAAATGACGGTGATACTAACACAAAGTTTTTTCACCTTACAACTCTAAATAGGCGCAGACATAATCGAATAAATGCCTTACAGGACCTCGGAGGAAATTGGGTACGGATCAACTTACAATAAGGTAGAACATTTTATATTACTATCAAAATCTATTCACTACACAACAAACTGCCTCAGATCAAACTAAAATAATCCAATTATACAACATCCTCTCCTAGGAGGATTGCTACGATTTAACTAAGCCATTACAAGATTATGAAATAATAAAGGCCATGAAATCATTCAAACCTTTTAAGGCTCTAGGCCCTGATGGTATACTCCTTTTTTCTATCAAAAATATTGGGATACTATAGGAACATCCGTTAAATATTTTTTGCCATAAAGTATTTCTTGACCATCAGATTAATCCATCCATCAACACAACATTAATTTGCCTGATTCCTAAGAATAAAACTCCTCTTCAGTAAATCATTATCGTCCTATTAGCCTTTGTAATACTATCTATAGGATTATTACAAAAATTATTGTCAATAGACTAAAACCTATTCTGGAACATATTATTCATCCAACTCAATCTAGTTTCCAGAAAAATAGGAGAGCGGCAGACAATGCTATCATTATCCAAGAAATAATCAATAAATTTCAAAAAATGAAAGGAAATAATTACAATATGCTCCTTAAGCTGGATCTTGAAAAAGCTTTTGACAAATTAGAATGGTCATTCATACATAACACTTTAACTACTCTCAATTTTCCCTACACTATTATCAAATTAATCATGTCTTGCATCACAACTACTTCAACTTCCATTATTATTAATGGAAATCCAACATAATATTTTCACCCCACACGTGGCATAAGACAGGGAGATCCTTTATCCCCGTATATTTTCATTCTCTGTCTTGAAATGCTCTCACGTAACATATATACTGAAGTTGACCATCATGCTTGGATACCAATCTCTCTAGCTAGAAGGGGTCCCTAACTATCTCACTTACTCTTTGCTGATGCCATTATCCTCACAGAAAAAATCACAGGCAATACTTGCAAATCAATTGCTAATACTATCACCCACTTCACATACCACTCGGGCCAAACCCTTAACAGAGATAAAACAAAAGTTTTCTGTCACGACCCAAAATACTAACGCAGGTCATGATGGCACCCAACACCGGGGTTAGGCAAGCCCACACTTAGATTGCTAAGGATTTTTCCCATATTTGATTAAACATCCCAACACGTGCCAAGTTTTAAAGTTCAAAACATTAATTGAAAAAGATAGTAAGCCATTTTTAACCAAAAGCAGTCGTAAAGAGGAGTGAGCCAATATATATATACAGACCCGCAAACCAAAATAACCACTACGTGTGTGCCAGGAACTAGTGTCACAAGTCCTACGGGCATACTAACAGAATATATAAAAGATATAATATACAATCCCACTATCTGAAAGAAATAGACGAAAAATAAGTAAAAGAAAACTCCATGGTGCTGGCGAGGATCGTCAGTAGAAGCAGCTCACCGTGAAGTCAGGTCCAACTATGATCAGAATCGAGCTTCGGTCTGATAACCAAATGCACCAGCCTCAGAACCTGTACAATTAAGTACAAAAGCGTAGCATGAGTACATAAACAAATATGTACCCAGTGAGTATCCCGCTTAACCTCGAAGAAGTAGTGACGAGTGGTCGACTTGATACTTACTAAGGTCCAACAAAATGATTAAGCATGATATAATATCAGTAACAGACATACGAGGAGGATAAAAACAGTAAACATTTAAAAGTAACAGTAGTTCAAATAAATATTGGAAGTAAACTCAAAATTTCTACTTCATTATTCTTTTATTTCCTTTAAAAATATATCTGACCACTCCAAATCCATAAAAGAATCATTAACAATTTAGCATGCGCATACATGATAAGGACAACTGGCTTGAGCCATCATAATGATCATATTTGTGCACTGCCGAGGGTCGAACGGCCCGAACCATAATATGTCTTTCAATCTCACTGTGGCGTACGGCCCACTCCCATGAGAGTGGGGGAAATAACACTCCGCTCGCGGAATGTAAATTGCGAAACGGTCACATGCACACACAATCCACACATTTACTCTTTATAATTTATTTTTCGTGAACATTCCTTAAAATTACTTAAATTCCATGATCTCAGGGAAACAATCCACATGTAACATTAATTCACTAAGCATATATTTCATTTCAAGGAAAACATAAGGCATGGTGTAGGCCTAACTACCCGGACATGACAATAATAGTCGCTACGTACATACTCTCATCACTTGGCGCGTACGTAGCCCCACAAACATTAGCACATAGTCATTTAAAGCACCTAGGGGGACAGTTCCCTCTTACAAGGTTATAAAGGAGACTCACCTCGCGTCGAACCTACTCTCCGGGTCAAGAACGCGCCCGAAACTCCAAACTCGCACACACGGACTCGAAACTAGCCAAATGTCTACTACTTAGTCAAATTCATCATTCTTGAAGAAATCCTTAAATCCAACCCCGGGCCCACATGCTCGGATTCCAAAAATTCTCGAAGGAAACACTCACCCATAGCCTAAGGATCATTAATACATGATTTTTACTTGATTTCATAGATAATTGATGGGTAATTTCTACATTTTCAAAAACCATAGGTTACTACCCCAAATCCTTAGTTTTCACTAATTAGGTAGTTAATACATGCATGAAACTAATAGTAGGGTAGAATTTTATTACCTTCAATAACTAGGTTGTTTGCCCCTCTTGAATGCTGAAAATCGTCCCAAGGAAGAAGAAGAAGATGAGGAAATAAATTAAATCCCGTTATAAAAACACACTGCACAGCTGCCCCTTCTATGCGAACGCATTAGGGACAGTGTGTTCACGATGAAAAAATGGCCAGGTCCTGATGAGGCCTTCTATGCGAACGTGGAGACGTCTTCCCGAACGCGGAGGCTAGCTTGGCTAGACCTACGCGAACGCGTATGAGGGGTGGGGGGTGGGGTGCGAACGCACTGAGTAAAGGCTAATCTGATGCCCTACCCTATGCAAATGAGGGAAAATTTTCACCCCTGCGCAGATACTTCTATGCGAACGTGGCAGAGCAACCGCGAACACATAGAAGGAAACCATACACAGAAATTCTAGTGTTTTGCATTTAACTCCGAGGGGTCCGAAACTCAAGCAAGCCCCTCGGGACCCCGTCCAAAGACACTGGCAGGTCTGTATTCATGATACAGACTCACTCGAATCTTCCGAACGTGAAAAACAACAACAAAACTAAGAATTCGACCACAAAACCAAATTGAATCAAACTTTGAACTTAAAGTTCTAGAATTCGCTAACAATGCACCGTACCGACCTATGCCACTCGGAATGACACCAAATTTTTCAGGCAAGTCATAAGTGACATAACAGAACTATTCCCGATCTCATAATTCCCTTCGGACCTCGATAACACAAAAATACGTCCCAAACCACAATATTAACTTAAGGAAATTCTTATTTCGATATTGGGCGCTGAAACGCTCCCGGGTCATCCAAAACCCATTTCGAGCTTACGCCCAAGTCCGAGATAATCATACGAAGCTACCGAACCGTTGAAACTCAATTCCGAGGTCATTTACTAAAAATGTTGACCGAAGTCAAACTTTGGTCTTAAAGGCCAACCTTAAGGAACTAAGTGTTCCTATACCAGTCTAAACGCTTCCGAATCCCGAACCACCCATCCCCGCAAGTCATAAATAATAATAAGATGCTACAGGAAGTTTCATTTAGGGAAACGGGGTCCGATAATGCAAAACGACCGGTCGGGTCGTTACATTTTCTTTTCAAAAATGTTAAACCAGCCATAAAGGCAACTGTTTTGCAACAACTGCATATGAAAGAAGGGAAGACTTTTGGAAAATATTTAGGATTTCCTATTTTTACAAACAAACCATCTCAAAGAGACTACTAGTTCCTCATTGAAAATTTCAAAACAAAGTTAGCGGGTTGGAAAACACACTTCTTAACAAAAGAAAGTAGGCTCACATTAATTCGATCGACCCTAAACCAAATGCCAAATCACCTAATGCAATTGTTTAACCAAAGAATTGGATTCTTTGCCCAAAGCTATTTTAAGAAGAACACGAGTTTCTGATAACCAGAGTATAAGATTATAATTGTAGGCAAACTTATAAATGGAAAATAATAAGATGCACAAAAAGTAAGTATATTGCGATAGTAGTTCGAATGGTTTTTTCTCCCCTTTACAGGTTATATTTTTCTCCTTTATATAGGGAATTTTATAACATAACGTCTACCTTTTTTTGGTGATTGAGCATTAATGACTAACAATGACTCTAATGTAACGTTACAATGAATCAACTGTAACTGTTGTGTAACGTATGGTTCTCTAATTTAAAGATCTGAATCTGCCCTTTATTCCGTCCAAATACACTTTTGAATTTGTCTCTTCATATTCTCAATAAGGTTGATACTTCCGTAGCTAATTAACCCATGTGTGTGATTTGCCGTGCCTCTTTGCCTCGTACCTCTTCTTAGAGTCCCGTCCAGCTGTCGTGTCTTCATTGATCCACGTAGACTACTGAGTCATCAAGATTTATTACACGTGTGAAGCTCTTTTTTACCAATACAGATAGTCCCCCCACTTACCATATATTTATCAATTAATATTTGGTAAGAGGATACTCATTTATGGCGGGAATATTTTTCTGCCGCTTTACTCGAATCATTGTATCTTTTCCTGTACGTAAGCATCGCTTGTCACTTCCATTTAATTCTTATGCCACGTGGCATTCTTGGGTTGGTTCTGCAATTATTCAATGCCTTTTAGGGCTTTCTTGTGGCTGCATCAGTCACGAAGTCTTCAATTATGGTTTTCATATCATTGCTTTTTTTTTTTTCCATTTTTTTTCTTTTGACGGTTGTCTTCGAGTATAAATACCCCCTTTTCCTTTTCTTTCAAACTTTATTTGTAAAGAAAATTTTCCTTTGCTTTTGTAGATATGTCTTCTTCAAACAAATCTAAGGGATTCATAAACGTTGATGAGCTGACACCCTCTTCCGCTCCGACTCGGAGTCGGAGGGGTGGTAGACTGAGGAGTTTAGGCTCTACTCCTTCGATAGGCTCTTCTTCTTCTCAGATCGTTTCCCCTCCTTCGGCTAGGTCTTTAGTCTCCTCCAACTCTAGGGTTTCCAGATCTCTGTCCAGGGGTAGAGAACATCAAGAACCTCTGCGCGAACCATGAGTTGATGAAATCATTCCTACTGAGTTTACCTTCACTAGACACAGTCAGGTTCTTGTAGACCAGTCGTTATCCCTTGATAGTGTTGATACGTATCCCACTCTTATTACCGAAGGTTTGGTTCCCCTTGTTCACAGGGAATGTTCTTGGGAGTCTGATTTTCCCATTGTTATTCCAAATACTAATCAAAGAATAACGTCTTACAAGACGAGGCATTCTTTTGTTTACACTTACCCTTTTACTCTAAGGTTTAGACCTCCTATTGATCTAGTCATCATCTAATTATGTTGTTTCTTCAACATTTGCTTAGGACAAATTGGTCCTCTTGTGTGGCGGGTTGTCGCGTGTCTTAGATGTCTAGCTTCTTTAGCCTCGGTTCCTTTTTCTTTCAATCACCTCATTCATCTTTATTCTCCTACCTTATTTCGTCAAGGCATTTTCACTCTGGCTTCTAGGAGAAAAAGAGTGTTGGTAACCCCTGATGACGATAAGGATAGAGGTTGGTACCTTCGGTACGTTGCTGTGCCCACTGCTGGTTTAGTGGGCGAGGAAAATCTTCCCTTCCCTGAGAAGTGGAATCGCGCACGTGAGTACATTTTATCTCACATCTGTTATTTTTCTTCTCTTTTCTTTAAGTGTTTTATTAACACCATAGCTATTTTCTTCCTCTTTCAGCAATCATGGGTACTGTTGAGAATGTCTCCGGTATCCGTGATTGTGTAGAAAAACTATTGTCAGTTGCTCCATTGGAGGAAAGATCTTGGAAGTACTTCTCCGTGAAGTACGGTTGGAAAGTGAAGACTCATGGTAAGTGAAACTTTTGTTTTTGCTTCTTTTCCTTACTCGAGCTTCTTTTTCTTTGTTCGTTTAACTTTTTTCCTTTTGACAGGGTTTTCTGCTCGGGGGATGTCTGCTGCATCCATTTCGAAGATGTCTTTAGCTCAGGCCCAGGAGGTTATTACTGGTTCCTCTTCTTCCAAGAGGAAAGTTGGTGGGTCTAAGACCTTAGAAGAAGAAGAAGAGGAGGGGGGCATTTTGGTGCACAGGTCACGTAGAAGAAGAGTGGTCTTACACGATGAGTCTACACCCGTGGCAGTGTCTTCCGTACCTGATATCAGACCTTCTACCCCCGGGGATTCTTATTCTTTTCTTGCTCGTGATTATGTGGATCATCTATTCCATGAAGGTTTTGGCCCTACTATTAATGAGGCGTCTCTGGCTGTTTTTGCTCCCTCCTTTAGAGAAATATCTTCATCCATTCCGGCTACTGCTCCTTTGGCCATTTCTGCTCCCGCTGCTGCCTTGCCCGTGCTCTCTCAGCTCCTCAAGTTTCTGTGCTTGAGACTTCTTCAACTCCACAAATTTCATTCACCGTGGCTTCTTCATATCAGCCTGCTTCCGTGCCTCCTATTAGAGAAGTATGGTCTTCCAGCAGGGAGATGAGGCAAGTGCTAATTGAGGTTCCGGCTGATGGGAGGCATTTTAAGAAATCCGGCCAACCCGAAGTGTGGCTGAAGCCTTTGATTGGCCCAACAGAGAGGACCAAGCTAGATAGTCACAGTTCTCTTACCTGCGCTAATGAGGTTGTGCATTCCTCCTTGAAGGTAATGTTCATTCTTTTGTATTTCGTTCTTATGCATGTCATTACCATATCTAATTGATTTTGTTTTTGTAGATCAATCTCATAGGCACAGAACTCATGAAGAGGATTTCTAACATAGAGCAAGAGCTATAGGAGTGGCATGCTGAAGCGGGGAATTGGAAGGGGAAATATGAAAGCCAGAGGCTCGACATGGAAGCCTTAGGAGAAGAAAATAATACCTTGGAGCGGCAGATGAGAGTTGTGGCTGCGTAGTTGGCAGTAGAGAAGTCTTCTTCTAACCAACCGAACAAAGACAAGAACATTCTTGAGTCTTCGTTTGTTGAGTAATTATCCCGTGCCTCAGAAGAAGTTAGGAGTTGAAAGCCTTACTAGAGCAGAAGGAGGAATACTCAGGCGAGCTTGTGCAGTCACTTACCCGGACTCAGGAGGATCTTCGCATTGCTTTAGACAAACCCAATCTTTGGAGGAGTCAATTGTTCCTTTGAGGGCTGCCCATGAAGCTGCTGAAGTTGAGAAGGATGGGTTAAGAGCTGAGCTTTAGATATGGTATAGAGATTATGAAAGTCTCGAAGAGGCGGCAGCTGTCGATGTTAGTTGGGCGTACATGAATTCTCGCCTCGATACATTGACGGAAATGAGTCGGGGAGATTGCGACCTTAACGCTGAAATTGCTAAGATCAAGGAAGCCATGGAAAAGGCTCAACAAGGTTTGGATCTTTCCCCACTTGAAGGTGAGACTCCTACTGTCCAAGCCTCTTCGTCCTAAGCTGCTCTTACTCCTTCTGCTGATGAAGAAGTCAATCCCCCTCCTCAAGAAGATTAAGATGTTGATTCACCCCCTTTTTTTCTTTGTCTCAATTGGTGGTTACCCCTAGTCCCACCGGGGGTAAATTTGTGTAACGGCTCGGTCGATCGTTTTGAGAGTTAGCACTCCGATCCCCTAATAACCGCTTCTCCCATGTCTATTTATGTTATTGGAATTTGTTGGAGCGTTGAGTGATGAAATCCGGAGTGATTTTAGACACATAGTCCATAAATGTGGAATTTAGCTTTAGAAAAATGCCCATAGCTAAAGCTGTGTGAAGACGGATCCGGAATGGAATTCTGTTGACTCTGTTACCTCCATTGGGTGATTTCACGGTTAGGAGCGTGTTCGGAATGTGTTATCGAGGTCGGTTGTAGATTTAGGCTTGAATTGGCAAAATTTAGAAATTCGGCGATTTCGGCCGATAGGTGTAAATTTGATACGGACTCGGAATGGGATTCCAAAAGCGACAGCAGGTCCGTAATGCCTTTTTTGACCTGTGTGCAAAATTTGAGGTCATTCAGATGAGTTTTGATGTGTTTCGGCATCAGATGTGGATTCTAGAAATTTCATAAGTTCTTAGGCTTGAATCTATGCATGTTTGATGATTTTGATGTTATGAGACGTGTTTTTAAGGCTCGACCAAGTTTTAATGAAGTATTAGAGTTGGTTGGTAGGTTTGGTTGAGGTTCCGAGGGCCTCGGGTGTGTTTCGGGTGCTCAAACAGACTTCTTTCGCTTTAAAACTTCTGTTGTTTCAGGTTTTCTTGAGCATCAAATAATCCTTCAGTGCGATTGCGTGTTTTAGGCCGCGATCGCGGAGAGTAAGTTTGGTCCAGCTGATTTTTTTCAGTGCGATCGCAATAAGATGAACGCGACCGCATAAGGGCTATTGGGCCGGGCAGGGGAGCTTCACTCTGTGCATTCGCATGGGCCTTAGCTGCGAACGCATACGGTCCAGTCCTGGAATGCTCCGCCAACGCAGCTGGATGTTTGCGACCGCACTGTGTTCCAGCAATAGGAGGGTGTGGCTTAGCCTATGCGATCGCATCTCTATGAGCGCGACCGCACATCACAATTTAGGCCTGGGCAGAACATTAAAACCCCAATTCGAGGGTTTAAGCCTATTTTCACCATTTTCGAATTTGAGAGCTCGAGAGGGGCGATTTTTGGAGACTTTTGCACCTGGGTAACTTGGGTAAGTGATTTCTATCCATTATAGATCAATTTCCATGATTCCAATCTTAAATCCAACCTTTAATTCGAAAATTTTGGGTAGAAAAAGGGAAAAATGGGATGAACTTCATAGACCAAATTATTCAGTTTTGCTTGGGTATTTGACCTCGATTTGAGAGATTCTTATATGGTTAGACTCATGAGTGAATGACTGTCCGGAAAATGTAATTTTTACACAATTCTGAGACTTGGGCTCGGGGTACTGTTTGAGTGAATTTCCTAATTTCGCGTATTAGCTTAGAAATAATTAGCTATTTTGTTCCCTTGAAGTGATATTTACATTATGCAATCGATTTGAATAGATTTGGATCACCCGGAGTCGGATACTCGTGGCAAGAGCGTGGTATTGAGTTGATTAGCACAGTCAAGGTAAGTGGCTTGCCTAACTCTGTGTTGGGGACTTCCCCTTAGGCATTTTTATACTGATTTTGTTACGTGGACGCCGTGTACGTGAGGTGACGAGTGCGTACACGAGTCATTGTTGATAAAATTCCATATTTATTTCCGTGCAATCACTCATTTTCATTCCTATATTATTGTTTCCTGTTTTAACCGAGTAGTTAGCTTAAGGATAAGCATGCCTACCTGTCCTTACTTGATTTCCTCTTATTTGCTACTAGTTGCACCATGCTTAGGTAGCTTTACTCTATTCTTGCCTGTTGTTTTTCCTGGACTGTTTAATTAAGCCGTATCCGACATACTTCTGCATTTCATATGTAAATTGGGACTACGGACCGAGATCCGGGAGCTTTCCCCATGTACTGCATTTCATATTTAAATTGGGACTACAGACCGAGATCCGGGAGCTTTCCCCCTGTAATGAAATGCATATTTAAATTGGGACTACGGATGGGGATCCGGGAGCTTTCCCCCTGTACTGCATAGCATATTTAAATTGGGACTACGGATTGAGATCCGGGATCTTTCCCCTTGTACTGCATTGCACATTTACTGTTGAGATATATGCTGTGCTGATTCAAGGGCTCTCTTTCTGCTATAAATTCTTCCAGTTTACATTAATCCTGTTTATCATTGCTCATCTATATTTCACTGTTTTAAATTTATAATTGACTTGCTTTCAAACTCGGTAGAGCCTCAACCTGACCTCGTCACTACTTGACTGGGGTTAGGCTTGGTACTTATGGAGTACTCACGCCCTTTCCTGTGCATGTTTTCCGCATGTGCAGATCCAGGTACCAGCACACACTACAGTGGCTAGGCGCATCTTAGCAGCTGCATAGGAGACCGCAAGGTAATTCTGCCGCGTCCGCAGGATCTCACGAGTCCCCTTCCTACTCTAGTACAAATATAGGAGATATATAGATACATTTTCCTTATTTCTTTGTATAGAGCTACAGTAGTTTAGAGTTTGTGACTTTGTGATGTTCCGGGTTTTGGGAAAGTAAAAGTTGTAAATGTCGAGCGGCTAAAAGTTTATAGTATTGCTTCTTCTTTACTGTTTCTATTATTGTTTTGCCTTATTTTCCGCAAGTTTTAGGCTTACCTAGTCGTACGGACTATTGGTGGCGAAGGATGAGGAAGAAGCCAAGTGTCTCAACTGTCAGCAAGTCAAATGTGAGCATCAGATAGCGGGAGGGTTACTTCAGCAGATTGAGCTTCCAGAGTGGAAGTGGGAGCGGTTCACCATGGACTTTGTGGTTGGACTTCCTCGGACTTTGAGGAAGCATGATGATATTTGGGTGATTGTGGATCGGCTGACCAAATCAGCCCATTTCATTCCAGTGTTGACTATATATTCATCTGAGAGGTTGGCTGGGATTTATATCAGAGAGATTGTTTGCCTCCACGGTATCCCAGTATCTATCATTTCAGATAGAGGTACACATTTCACTTCACGGTTCTGGAGAGCCGTTCAGCAGGAGTTAGGCACCAGGATAGAGTTGAGTACAACTTTTCACCCTCAGACAGACGGGCAGTCCGAGCGCACGATTCAAATTCTCGAGGATATGCTCCGTGCCTGTGTGATGGATTTTGGAGGGTTATGGGATCGATACTTGCCTCTTGCAGAGTTTGCTTATAACAACAGCTACCAGTCCAGCATTCAGATGGCTACGTATGAGGCTTTGTATGGTAGGCAGTGCAGGTCTTCCGTGGGATGGTTTGAGCCAGGAGAGGCCCGATTGTTGGGTACAAACTTGGTTCAGGATTCCCTGGACAAGGTGAAGGTGGTTCAGGAGAGACTTTGCACAGCTCAGTCCAGGCAGAAGAGCTATGCGGACCGGAAGGTTCGTGACTTGGCAGTTATGGCTGGTGATCGGGCTTTGCTTCGGGTATCACCTATGAAGGGCGTCATGAGGTTCGGGAAGAAGGGCAAGCTGAGTCC
>MDKI01218837.1:0-14775 GCA_005239505.1 Nicotiana paniculata
CCTTCTTTCATAGTGAAGTTTTCATACTGAGAGTATAGTAGAGTACCTTTTGACCTTTTTACCCGAGGTGTTATTCATGGGCTACTTGCAAGGTGTCCCAAATCTCTTTGGCAGTGGTGCAGCTTTGGATTCTGCTGTACTCGCCTGGACCTAGTCCATATACTAGCCACTTTTTGCCTTTGCATTCTTCTCCCATTTCTTTAGATCCTCAGCAGTGTAATCAGCTCTTGTCTTTGGTATATCTATACCTTCAGCAGTCTTCATCATGGTGGCTAGAGTACCATCGTTGACTATGTCCCAGAGTTCATAGTCTTCTCCAATTAGGTGATCATTCATCCTATTTTTCCACCATGAGTAGTATTGTCCATTGAAGAGTGGTGGCCTTGCAGTTGATTAACCTTCCCAATTTCTAGATGGTGCAATCATCTTGATCTTCTCCAAGGTGTTAGCCTTTCAAGGATAACCTGCTCTGATACCAATTGATGTTTTAGACTTCAGTACCACACAAGAAGATAGGTTACTTTGTTTGGTACCCAATTTTCGAGTGTTGTCTCAGTAGAAGAACCTGGTTCTTCTTGGTGTTCCAACTACTACTGTTGCAGAATAATAAGAAGCAGTAAAGTAAAAACACAGATATTTTTACGTAGAAAACACCTGGCTCAAAAGGTGGAAAAACCATGACCTACTCCTCAGTAGGATTTGCTCAACTCTTCACTAAAAACTCTGAGCCAAACGGACTTACAAAATAAACTCTTTTATAATCCTAAGGATTAACTCTAACCCTTTGTAGTAACTATCCCCTAGCTAATTTCTACACACCTCAAGTTAAATCTAACTTGATCAATACGTACCTATTACATGCTTCTATGAAAGGTGAAAAGTTACAATATTAAATCTCCTACTACAATCAACTAGACTCAATAATCAATCTGATGAAACTGGTACTTCTAGTTGAACTGTAGCCTTTGCATCGCACAATGATTCTGCTAGCAAAAATAACTCTGGGAATTTTGCTTTCAGATTTTGATTCACTTCAGCTTTGTGCGTCTTTTTTTCAGCAGAAATACATCAAGTATTTATAGAGTCAGTCGTGGAGCTTGTCTTCCAATTCCAGTTCAACTCTACCTGGGAGAACAAGTTCTTATCAAACTCAACTCCCTTCCTTCGTTTCTGTCCTTGCTGAATTCAACTTCTATTCTTTCATCAATTTGCAACATTTTCGCATTAGAAGATACTCTTCTTGTTTTTGATACTTCACAATCACATTCATCTCCTATGCATATAAGATTTGTGTGCCAACTCGTCAGGTCAAGTATGTGTTCTCTGATGGACCTGGTTCAACTGGTCAGCCTTTTGTCAATCTTCAAAACTATGCAGTGACATGGGTCAACACTATATATTTAGTTTCTTGTGTGACTTGTCTTTTTTCCTTCTGGGTTACTAATTTTTTTTTTTTGTGAATTGATCATAGGTACAAAAATGGCTCTCAACAATGAGCCCCTAGGGAAGTTTCCATTGGGGGGGAAGTGGACGATGACCAAGATGATGAGGTTCATCCTGAACCTCAAGCAAATAGGCAAGGTCGACCACCTCATGATAATATTCCGTCCCTCCCCACCTCCACCCAGAGCGGTTGCACACCGGGTGTTGTCGAACGAAGGTTATGCAAGTGCCATAGTCCTGCCCCGCATTAGGGTGGACAACTTCCCAATCACCAATGTGATGCTTACATTGCTTGAGCAACGGGGATTCTTCACCGGAGCTCCGAGTCAAAATGCATACAAGCACCTCAAAAGGGTTTGTGGATACTTGTTGGGGGAGCAAACAAATCAATGTTTCCGAGCATGCGTTGAGGTTGAGGCTATTCCCCTTCTCTTTACGGGGAAAGTCATTGGATGGTTAGAAAGATTGTCCAACCATTCCATCCATACATGGGATGAGTTGGCAGAAAAATTCATTGTCAAATTCTTTTCTCCGGGGCATATGGCTACACTTCGAGATGAGATTCTAGCGTTTAAGCAATAACCCAATGAGCCTTTGCACGATATTTGGGAGAGATATTGTACCATGGCTAAAGAGTGTCTGAATAATGATATGACTGAGGCCATGATCCAACAAACCTTCTATAAGAGGATTAACACTAAAAATCAATGTGTGGTCAAATAACTCACCGGTCGAAATTTCATGACCACGCCATATGCCGAAGCGTGTGAAATCTTGGATGAAATGGTGGATAATTCATCGGCATGGCAAAGTAGAGACAATGTTCCTCAAGGTGATCCAGATTTTTCACCTCCATAAGGAATTGCATGATCATGGGCAAGCAATTGCTGATTTGAAGACCACAATGAATCAATTGGACAAAGCTCAACTTCGACAAGTGAATGCAATGGAAGGTGTCAATATGATGATGAACAAGAGATGGCAAAAAGGTCAACAAGTGGAAAACCGTCCGGATCAATTTGTGCAAGATGATAGTAGGTATGACCAAGGTGATTCGTACAATGAGCAAGAAGAAGAAGTGCAATATGTCAATAACTACCAAGGGCAAAGGAATAGTTCTCAAGGCCCGAATCAACAACAATTGTGTTCTCAAGGAAACCAAGGAAATTGGAACAATCAAAACCACCAAGGCAATTGGAGTGGTGGTAACAACAATCAAAGCAATTGGAACAATAACAATAATCAAGGCAATTGGAATAATCAAGGCAATCAAAGAAATTGGGGTGGAAACAATCAAGGTTACTTTGGAGTCAACAACCTAGGGGGTTGGAACAATAATAACCAAGGTAATCGAGGGTCGGGCTTTCAAAGGCCCCCGATATATCAACAACCAAGCAACATGCTTCCTTATCTGTCCCAAGGTTCTAGCTCGTCCAATAATGAGATGGGGAGGATTGAAAATATGTTCAAACATATGATGGAGAAAAATGCCGACTCTGATGCTCAACTAGCCTCTCACAACACTTCAATCCGAGATTTGGAGGTTCAACTAGGGCAAATCTCGCAAGCTTTAAACACTTTTTCTAGGGGGGCACTACCTAGTGATACGATGGTGAAACCGAAGGATGGGAACAATACGGGACATGCCATGACCGTAACCACACGAAGTGGAAAAGGTGGTTAGGCAACAACCTCAAACCAAAGAAGAGTTGTGGATGATGATGTGGTGATTCAAGAAGATGAAATTCCAAGAAATGTGGTTCAAGCTAGTGAAGAAGTGAGAATTGATATTGATGAGAATGTGGAGGACACAAAAATAGAAGTGAACCTGTCTAGGGAACACGTGATCGACATACCGGAACCGGTAATTCCAAAGAAAAAGGCACCAATGCCAAGGCCTCCTACTCCATATCCTCAGAGGCTCGCCAAGAAAAATAGTGAGAACCAATTCAAGAAGTTTATTGACATGAAAAGAGTTTATCCATTAATGTGTCATTGGTTTAGGCGTTGGAACAAATGCCCGGTTATACAAAGTTCAATAAATTATGAGACTATCAAGATGACATATCAAGTGAGTGCTATTGTGCACTCAATGGCTCCAAAATTGGAAGATCCCGGCACTTTCACAATCCCTTGCACTATTGGGAGCACCGACTTTGCCAAATCTCTATGTCATTTAGGGAAAGTATCAACTTGATGCCCTACTCAGTATTCAAAACTTTAGGAATTGGGAAACCAAGATCCACCTCTATGAGGTTGCAAACGCCGGATAGTACTATGAAGAGACCATTGGGTATTATTGATGATGTGTTGGTTCGTGTTGATAAGTTCATCTTTCCTGTGGACTTTGTCATTCTTGATTGCGAGGTGGACTATGAGGTGCCTATTATCTTGGGTAGACCTTTCCTTGATACGGAGAAGGCTTTTGTTGATGTGGAAGCCAGTGAGCTCACCTTCTGGCTGGGCGATGAAAAGGTGGTTTTCCATGTGTGCAAATCTATGAGGTAACCGAATAGCAATGAAGTTTGTTCGTTTGTGGACTTAGTGACCGAAGTGATTGTTGATGATGTTAGTGCTGTGATAAATGTTTATGATACCTTGGAAGCCATATAGCTTAATCATGATGATGATTAGAATGAAGGCTTTGTGGAATGTGTAAATTCATTACAAGGAATGGGGTCGTATACTTATGAACCCCAAAAAATGTCCTTAGATCTTGAGAACCGGAAGACTCCTCCAACAAAGCCCTCAATCAAAGAGCCTCCCACTTTGGAGTTAAAGCCATCGCCTTCACATCTTAGGTATGAGTGTCTTCACCCATGTTCTAGTACATGTTATTCTTTCCTCTTGCTTGACTAACATGCAGCTAGATTCTACTTTGGCGGTGCTTCAAAAGAGGAAGAAATTTATAGGATGGACATTGGCGAATATTCAGGGTATAAGTCTTGCCTTTTGCATGCACAAGATTATTTTGGAGGAGGATTCCAAACCCTCCGTTGAACATCAAATAAGATTAAATGAAGCTAAGCAAGAGGTGGTGAATAAGGAGATCATAAAATGGTTGGATGTCGGGGTTGTTTACCCCATTTTCGATAGCTCGTGGACCTCTCCGGTGCAGTGTGTCCCAAAGAAAGGGGGCATGACTGTGGTAACAAATGACACTAATGAGTTGATCCCTACAAGAGCAGTCACCAGGTGGAGAGTGTGCATGGACTATAGGAAGCTCAACAAAGTCACTCGGAAAGATCATTTTCCTCTTCCATTTATTGATCAAATGCTTGATAGGTTGACCGGACGTGCTTTTTATTGTTTCCTTGATGAGTATTCCGGATACAATCAAATTCTTATTTCTCCTGAGGACCAAGATAATACTACTTTCACTTGTCCCTATGGTACTTCCGCATTCTAGGGGATGCCATTTGGTTATGCAATGCACCGGCAAATTTTCAACGGTGTATGATGGCCATCTTCACCGACATGATGGAGGACTTTCTTGAGGTCTTCATGGATGATTTTTCCGTGGTGGGGAACTCTTTTGATGATTTCTTGAAAAACTTGGACAAGGTATTGGCAAGATGTGAGGAAACAAACTTGGTTTTGAATTGGGAGAAATGTCACTTCATGGTCGAGGAAGGCATTGTCCTCGGTCACAAAATTTCAAAGCATGGTATTGAGTTCGACAAGGCCAAAATTGAGGTGATCTCCAAAATTCCTCCCCCTACACCAGTGAAGGGAGTGAGGAGCTATTTGGGTCAAGAAAGGTTCTATCGCCGATTCATCAAGGACTTTTCTATGGTGGTAAACCCTTTGTGTAAACATTTGGAGAAGAATGCCAAGTTCTATTTCAATGAAGATTGTATGAAGGCATTTGAACTGCTCAAGTTCAAGTTGACTACTACTCCTATTATCAATGCACCATATTGGAGCTTACCTTTAGAGCTCATGTGTGATGCAAGTGATGTGGAGGTTGGAGCAGTATTGGGAAACGTATCAACAAAATCTTCCATCCGGTCTACTATGCTAGTAAGACCATGAATGATGCCCAAGTCAACTACACAATGACCAAAAAAGAGCTCCTTTCAATTGTTTTTGCTATGGAGAAATTCTTCCCGTACTTGATGGGTACAAAGGTGATTGTTCACACCGACCATGCGGCGCTTCGATATTTGATGAGCAAGAAAGATTCTAAATCAAGACTAATGTGGTGGGTGCTTATTTTACAAGAGTTTGATCTAGAGATTCAAGACCGCAACGGTAGTGAAAACCACGTGGCGAACCACTTATCTCGTTTGGAGGAGGAGGGGAGGCCACATGATGGCCTTGAGATAAATGATTCATTTCCCGACAAGCAACTCCTACCCATTTCTATGGCCGGGATGCCATGGTTCGTCGACTTATACAATTATCTTGTGAGTGGCATTGTACCGAATGAGTTCTCATCAAACCAAAGGAAGAAGCTCAAACGGGATTGCCTTTTCTATTGTTAGGGCTAGCCTTATCTCTTCTGGATTTGTACCGATGGGGTGATATAGCGATGTGTACCAGAGGAAGAACAAGTGGAAATTCCTGAGGCTTGCCACTCTTCGCCATATGGTGGTCACCATGGTGGAGCTAAAACTGTAACAAAAGTGTTGACTTGTGGATTCTATTGGCCTACTCTTTACAAATAGGCTAGCGATCTCGTCAGTGATGAATGTCAAAGGGCCGGTGGGATTTCTAAGAAAAATGAGATGCCCCTCACCACCATCTTGGAAATAGACATTTTTGACGCGTGGGGCATTAATTTCATGGGTTCGTCCGTGAGCTCTTGTGGGAACACTTACATATTGGTAGTTGTGGATTATGTGTCAAAGTGGGTTTAAGCCATGGATTTTCCCCACAATAAAGATCGAAGTGTGGTGGCATTTTTGAAAAAGAACATCTTCACGAGGTTTGGTACTCCAAGAGCCATTATTAGTGATGGGGGATCGCACTTTTTCAACAAAGCTTTTGATACCTTACTCACAAAATATGGTGTCACTCATAAAGTGTCGACCCCCTATCATCTTCAAGCAAGCAGGCAAGTTGAAGTCTCTAACCGGGAGATCAAGAGTATTTTGTCAAAGACCGTGAATGCCAATCGGACGGATTAGTCAAAGAAACTTGATGATGCTCTTTGGGATTATAGGACGGCTTACAAAACACCGATTGGTATGTCTCCATATCGGGTAGTGTTCGGGAAAACTTGTCACCTATCGGTGGAACTTGAGCACAAGGCTATGACGGCATTGAGGAAGCTTAATCTTGAATGGGATGTCGCCGCCAACTTAATGCTGGCACAATTGAATGAGCTTGATGAATTCCGGTACCATGCATGTTCCATTTAGTTCTTATACAAGGACAAGATGAAGTATCTCCATGACAAATACATCTGTAACAAGGAGTTCAAAGAAGGTGATCTTGTGCTATTGTTCAATTCTCAGTTGCGAATGTTTCCGGGAAAACTGCAATCCAAGTGGAGTGGTCCACTTGAGGTTGTGCATGTGACACCCTTTGGTGAATTATACTTGAAGAACAAAAATGATGAAGTGTTTAGAGTCAATGGTCACCAGATGAAACATTATCTTGGCAAGGTTGATGATTGCCACGTTGTGGCGTTAATTCATTTCAAGTGATTGATGGTAACATGAATCGTGCCACAATGTTAACTCAAGTGTTTATTGGGAGGCAACCCATGTTTCTTTTAATTTTTAATTTTCTTCCTTTTTAGATTGGTTTTTTATTGAGCTAACTGGTTTTGAAGTGATTTGCAGGAATGAGTGTACATTGCAGGGACTGTGATTGAAAAATTGGCCAAGTGTTGAAATAGTGGGGATCATACAAAAATGATTGCAACCGCAGAGAAGAATTTGCGGCCGCACAAATGGAGACCCAAATATGTGAACTCTCTGAAGTTTGAAGTTGCATAGAATAGGCCAATATGCGGCTGCACACAAAAAATTTCGGACTGCACAAATTTCTGCGGCCACACTCACTTTTGTGCGGACCGCAGAATCTTAGGACATAAATAGGTAAAGAGTGTGGACCGCACTCAAAATTGTGCAGCAGAACTCAGCTCTCTTTTTGACCGACTTGGTCAGCTTATAAATAGGGTCTCTAAGCACTATTCACAACTTTACACACTTTGTGATCTTGAACCCTAAGCAAACACTGTGCATCACAAAATTGTTCACACCCCATAATTAATTCATCAAATCAAGATTCTCACGTGCATTCCTTATCACTGGTATGTTGAATCCATGTTAGATTCTTCCATTTTTTACTTGATATTTGTTCTTGATTAGTTTAGTTATTTGTAGGCCTAAAATGTCAAATATTCTTCAAAAGTTCTTAAAATCATGTGGTTAGTTTCATATATGTTCATTGGGGACTAGGTAGACCATTGATTATGTTAATTTGCACATACGATGTCTAATTTGTGAAAAAATTGCAAGAACCCTAAGTTTACTGTCGTATATGTTTAATTGTGCGGCCACACACAAATTTGTGTGGTCCGTAGACCACTTAATTAGGGAAAAATTGTGATTGAAAAGTGCGGACCACACTCAAAATAGTGCAGTCCGCAGGAAAAATTGTGCGGCTGCAGAAAAATATGTGCGACTGCACTTTTGAACTTCAGAGAACAAGTGTCTCAGGTTAGATTTGTGCGGCCGCACTCAAATTGTGTGGTCCGCATTTCAGGATGTGCGGCCGCACTCAAAATTATGCGGTCCACACTTCAGGGTGTGCGACCGCACTTTAAAATTGTGCGGTCCGCACATGACAGTCTACGGCCGCACTCAAAATTTTGTGCGGTCCGTTGTCTCCTTTTGTAGATTGTTGTCCTACAAATGTTTGAATTATTTTAAACTCCAACTGATTCATGTACCTTGTATTGCAGACAATGGTTAGATCACGTGGTAGAGGCGATACATCAAAAGGGAGAGGTGAATCCTCCCGAGGCAGAGGAAAAGGCACTTAACCACTAAAAGTGCAATCCAAGCCAATTGCCAAAAAGCCGACCACCGGGAGAGGAGGGCCACAGAGACCTCAGAATCTAGTTCATATGCCCCATCCAGGGAAGCCTCTTATGGTCGTTCAATGGAGGTACAACCTGAGGTCCAGTCCCAACCACCCCAACCCACCAGGTGTTATCAATTGCAGAACAAACCCTCCATTACAGCTAGTTATTCTGAGGGTTCCGAGGAAGGTCGCTAGGGTGCAGAGACTCCTCTACACCTACTCTTCTATAACCAGCGGAAATTGATGATGATGATGATGATATCCTAGATGATGGTAGGGGGACACTCGAGTGGGCAGCCTAGAGAGGTCGAAGAAGAAATAAATTTAGGAGGATCAATTTGTAAGCTTGACGACCTTCACAAAGTTCCGGGAGTTGTGGCCCCAGAGATTGCTCATACTTGAGCGATAGTTCTTAATGAAGGATTTGGATATTCACAATCCAAATGTCCTTAGACAGTTTCGGGAGCGAAAGGGGTGGAAGTGGTCCACCCACAGTGTCATCGATGCAAATGAGCACTTGGTTTGGGAGTTCTATGCTAATGTGGCTCACATCAAGAAGGGGACCAAAGTGAAAAAAGTGAGTAATTTAAAAGTCCTCTTCGACCCCTGCTCTTTGAATACTTACGTGGGTTTTAAATAAGTAGAAGCAGTCTAGTATTTTGAAAAGCTTGCTCATCCATGGCTAGCTAATATGTTAGATGCTATAGGGACACCACCACCGTGGATCACAACAGGAGTTCCTATCCTCCGGGACATCCTCAACTTTGAAGCTAAAGGGTGGCAGAACTTTGTGTGCAACCGAATTGATCCGAGCTTGAATGAGAACAATCTCCCACTTCCCCGAGCAGTTTTGGTGGCTTCTATTATGGCTGGGTACCCAATCAATGTGGTGATATAATGTCAACCAATATCACATTAGCTGTCCAAAAATATGAAAGATCCTACCCTTATCCAAACACCCTCACAGAGTTCAATGATGCAAAGGTGAAGTCGAGGCCATATGATACAAAAGTAAGGGCAAAAAAGCCCTTCTCATGGTACCACTTGCACAGTGCAGACAAACCAAAGTTCAAGGTTAATGTCACTACCACCGTTGGTCAGTCTGACAAGCCAATGGTGGTGGGTTCAGAGTCTGCTGCTGAGTCATCTACAGCTCTCGTGCCTTCCACAACAGCCGAGCCTTCTACCGGCACAACCGACATGTCACCACCTTCATCTTCTAGGCCATTAGTTTCAGTACCGGTGCCAGCCTCATCTACTTATCCACTCACTGTGCTATGAGTCTCCCAGAATTTGGAAAGCCTCAACATCTGGATGCAGACATCCACTTCTAAGTTGTTTGACATATTCAGTATTGTTGCAGCACAATCCTCTACCCTAGCAGCACCACAGGTCCCTCCGTTAGTGGAGGAAACATTGAAGAAGATTCTGTATAACTAGAAGAATATTATGGATACACTGGTGGATCACGGGGGAGCTATTGAGGAGTTGGCCCAGTAGGTGAAGAAAATAAGGAAATCGCAGGCTTCAAAGAAAGCAGTGGAAAGTTTGAGTAAGGAGGTGACGAAGATAGCAGTAGCGAGTGATTTTCCATTTGACCTACTGATGGAGACAGATCCATCAGTACCTGTAGACCCAGCAACACCGTCAACAGAGGCACCAGCTGGCCAGCATGACGAGCCAGATCTTGCTGGCCCCACTGCGGAGGAGATGCTTCAGATGCTCACCAACCTTGTTGTCCCTCAGCCCGGTGATGATGAGATACAGTTAGAGGAGACCGAGGGTGGTGATTCTTCCAGTCACCTTGAGACCACATATGGAGTTTCCTTTGCTCTCTACCCTCCTTTATTTTGATTTTGCTAAGCATTGAGGACAATGTTTGTTCCTATTCGGGTGGTCTATTTTGATGGAATTTGATTACATTTGGCTTATAATAATTTAATACTCTTTTTCTTTTTATCTTTATTTTCTCCCTCATTATGTATATATACATCCCTCTTCTATATATTCTATTCCTCTCGGTTTGTATATTCATTTTCCTTACTTTCACTAGTTTATTTCATAGCTTCTTCATTATGTTCTCTTAATAGTATAACTTCTTAGTTACTTTAATAGTTTCTTTTTGATTTACTAGCTTATTTTTATGTTTAAGTGAACAATAAGCCTTTAGTTTTCTTAATGCCACGATTCTTTCCAAAGGTGGTTTTTGTGTGAACCAGGTGGCTCTTCCCAACGATGGATGGCGTGACAACCTTCTTAAGTGATCGAGTCAGTTTTTGATGTTTAGGTAGAAACATGTAGTATTAATGAATAAATAAGGGTCAAGCATGATTCACTTGGTACCAACATACTTAACTACGCGTTTATGGTTAAAAATAAGTTTTTTGGAAATAAATAGCTCTAGTTAGTGAAATTGTGACTCTTGTGTTGACTTAGGCAATCATGGGGTGGTTTAGTTGAACCATTAGCAATTTTCAATCTTGAGTACAGTTGTTGTGGGCCCTAGACTCTATTCTATTTAACAATCTGGTTGTGTGAGAGGTGAGGTATTTTGTTACAAGTCCAAGTACCCATGTGAATGGTCTAGAAATTTCCCTGAATGTGGTTCTAGGCAAAATTCTAAGTTAGCTTAGCTTGAGAAGTGATTGTAGGCGATCGTTCATCCGTTTTGAAACCTTCCATGGACCACCAATGATATCATCCTTATTAAACCCTTTTGAGCCTAAAGACTTTTTATTCTATAGTCATGTTAGAAGTCTTTACCCGTTTTATAGTGACTCTATCTTGGCACCCAAACTTTCTTTAGCACTCATGTGAAACAAATGGAAAAAACATAAATTTGGGGGAGAGACGAGGAGTTTAAATATGGTATCAAGGCACAAAAATAGCAAATAATTGAAGAAGAGGAAAGGCAAAGAAAAATAAAGAAAGAACAAAAATAAAAACACAAAAAGAAAGTGAATAATGTGAAAGGGTTGAAAAGATGCAAAAGAAAGAAAAAGTACAAACCATAGAGAAAACATAGAAGGAAAGTATGAATAGCATGACCAAGAAAGAGTGATTTCAGGTGTCTCTAATCCCCTAAGGGAAAAGAAAATGACTCAAAGAGTCGGCAAAGTAAGAGCCAAAAAGAGAAAGTGAAGTGCTAAAGGAAAGATGAACCAATTCCATTCCGATATTTCCCTCCTTAGTCCAAAAGCCTTCATTACATGCCGAAAAATCCCTACGCGATTTCAAGCCGAGCAAGCTTACATTAGTGGTGATCTACATGAGGGGCAAGCATATGGTATTTAGACCCGGACTTGTGACATTCTTTTGAGAGTGATGAGCGAATATTTCTCGAGTCATTAAATTGAGTTCTTCATTCGTGAGTGAGATGAGCTTCCGGAAAGTATAGGAGGAGGAGTTTGGGATCCACAGTAACCTGCATGAAAGTGCGAGCTTCCTTGATTAACATAGTCAACCCTTGATGCTCAAACGTCACATTAGAGCTATTTGTGCTTTAACATTCAAATCATAGGCTTGTTAATGATTCATGAGCGTATGGGTAATTGTTGGTCCCAATTGATTTGTGTTTGATTCATCTTAGGCCAGCTGAAATAGCCTTTTTTAGTGGAGGTGGGAATTGCCTTAATTGCTTGAGGACAAGCAAAAGCTTAAGTTTGGGAGAGTTTATAAGTAGGGATTTTGACTGCTTATTTGCTCTCTTTTACTTACATTTTAGCGCAAAAATGCTTAAAGGTATTCCCGAGAACTAATGAAATGTGCTTTCTTGCAGGAAAATTGGAAAATGAGCCAAAGAGTGCGGTCGCACTCAGAAATGTGCGGTCCGCACAATTAGAGGAAATGTGGCCACATCCCAGATTTATGCGACCGCAGAAAGCCGACCTGACAAGTCAGCCTCAAAGTGCGGACCACACACAGAATTGTGCGGTCGCACAACCTCCGCAGGGTCAATTTTGTCAGATAAGTTTAGCTGGGTATAAATAGATTTATTTTGTCATTTTTAGGTTAAGTTTTGTGCACATGAGAATAGATAGCCATTTTTCTTTGTTGTATTGGGTAACTTTGTAATAGTTTAACATTTTAACATTATATTTTCTTCCCTTAATCATCTATTATAAATTTTATCTTAGTTTCTTCTTTAATTTCTTCATTTTCCATGAGTAGCTAAACCCTTAGCTAGGATTGTGACCCAACCCTAGTATGGTTACTTAATGGATGATTGATTTAGGACTTATTTATGATTGGGTATATGATTTTTAGCCTAGTTCTTGTTTGAATTTGAGAATTGATGGTTGCAAACATTAATTCATGCCTAATTGACTTAGTCTCTACTTGAGAAAGTGAGACTAAGTCTAGGAAGACTTGGCCAACAAGAAATTTAGGTGAACTCAAGAAATTGATAGCCCCAATTAAAGGGTCGAATCTAGAGATAGTAAGACCCGACTTGGGCATTTATCACTTGTTTCGTGAAATACCATTTGGACTTGAGAAAGCCAAATTGGGCAAAATCACTCAAACTACCGAGAGGTATAGAATGAGTAATCGTGTGTGATTGCTATATTGTATCCCGATCAACCAAACACGCTCTAAAGCTCTAAATCTGTTAGGTAACCAACTAGGTGGAAGTCACAACCCTAGATATTTTATAACCTGAAAAACAACAAAACAAAAAATATTGTCTCTTAGCTTTACAATTACTAGCAATAGCATACAAACTAGAAGTAGAAAAGAAACAACTGATTATGTGGAAGTGCAATCTTGGGCACGTCATACAGTAGACTAGATATATACCTAATCCCACACATAGCTCTTTGTGGAATCGACCCCGACTCGTGTTGGGTATTTATAATTGCATCGACCGCCTCACAATCCCAATTAGTGGTGTGAGTTTGGGCGACATTAGTGGGTAGAGCAAGATTAGAGTGGTTGACAGGGTTGTGTAGTATTATTTTTAGGATGAAGAGGATGACATATGAGTGGAGGTGGAGTACGGTAGTTACATTGTATAAGAACAAGGGTGATATCCAGAGTTGTAACAATTATAGGGGTATCAAAATACTGAGGCATACCATGAAAGTTTGAGATAGGGTGGTTAAAGCGAGGGTGAGGAGGATAGTGTCTATATCCGATAACCAGTTTGGGTTCATGATAGGTCGTTCTACTACGGAAGCTATACACTTTATTAGGAGATTGGTGGAACAGTACAGGGAGAGGAAGAAGGATTTGGACATGGTGTTTATTGATCTGGAGAAAATGTATGACAAGGTTCCTAGAGAAGTTTTCTCGAGATTCTTGGAGGCTAAAGATGTGTCGATTGCCTACATTAAGGCGATTAAGGATATGTATGATGGGGCTAAGACTCGGGTTAAAACAGTAGGAGGCAACTCTGAGCATTTCTCGGTTGTTATGGGGTTGCACCAAGGTTCTGCGCTCAGCCCGTTCTTATTTGCCCTGGTGATGGATGCGTTAACACACCATATTCAAGGGGAGGTGCCATGGTGTATGTTTGATGAGTCGCGAGCCGGTGTTAACGAGAGGCTAGAGGTTTGGAGACAGTCTCTTGTGTGTAAAGGTTTCAAGCTAAGCAGGACGAAGATGGAATACTTGGAGTGTAAGTTCAGAGCTGAGTCGAGGGAAGTGGATGTGGATGTGAGGCGTGAATCCACTAGTGGGATTTTACTGGGTCGTTGTTGTTGTTCTTTGTATGACACATTTCGGATTGAAAACTCAAGTTTCAATACGACTTCACATGTATATCCCCCATTGTATCCCGTCTATATCTTCATGTCCATCAGTGATATCTAATGCATATCATGCGTATATCCATAAATATCTATGTTAAATATACGATATACAATGTAATATACACAAACTATATCTACGATGTAATATATCATGAAAATTTATGTTATATACATAATATAAGAGGTGATATACAAATTTGAGTTATATACACGATATAAAATATGATATACACATGTGTCCGTAATAAATATGTGCTATATACACGATTTACAAAGTGATATACAAATACGTCATAAAAACTTGTGCATGATATACACTGATGTACATGATATACAATATGATATACGCATGCCGCAGTTGGATTTTTAGGTCTGATTTTTTATCTGAAACCAGTCTAAACCACTTTCAGTCTTGCTCAAATTTTGTATATAGCCTCATCTAGGTGTTTTCAACCAATTTTAATCACATTCGCTCGTTCAATATGATCACGCTCAACTATGTCTTATAGAAAGACTAAACGGGCGCTGCAAATATAATCTG
>ML309501.1:0-29834 GCA_005239505.1 Nicotiana paniculata
TTTTCTGTTTCTTCTAACAGTTCTTCTGATTTTCTGAGTTTTAACACAGAAGCGATAACATCTACTTCAACTACTTGAGGTACCTCACTGGACGAATTCCAAATTTGCTTATATATTTATTTTTTGGGGGTTGGACTTTTGGAATTTGTGTGTTTCATGAAACAAATGAAATAGTGCTACATTGATTATGCATAAATGTATGGCAATTAGAGTCAAATCTTAAAAGATCTGAAATTTTTGTTGTGAATGGGTTCTGACCTCTTGGAGTAGGAAACTGGAAACTGAGTTTCAAAAGAGCCTCATTATTGAAATATTAAAAATGGAGAAAGACTGGGTTCTAGTTGCATTGGTTTACTCTTAAATATTCTGAAAAGAAAATAATTAGAGGTTAAATCCATAGTAAATGATTTCTATCATCAGCACTTCTGACTTTTTATATTCACTTACTGACGTGATTTATTTGTGTGCTTTTGGTCTATCTATGTTTACCGATTTGCTAAGTTTGCATATGAACTTGGTTGTCACTTTGTTCAACCATGTATGTAGAGATACTGAAGCAAAATCGGGTGAAAAATCTATTCAAATCAATCAAAGGGAGCTCTTCACTTGCTCCAGAGCAGTCATTACAAGCTCAGTCTCAGCATCAAGCTTCATCTTCGTCTTCGGATCGACTCACTTTACGTCATACATAGCTCATCATTCCATCTTCATCAACTAATAGAGTCTCGACACAGAATGTTATTCCATCTTCATTATCTGATGGAGTCTCGTCACAAAATGTTATTGCATCTTCTTCATTTGATGCAATCTCTTCACAACCAACTAGACGTAGACGAGTTATAGATGACTCGGAGCCTCGTGATTGGGTTGTCGATGTTATAGGTACATATAAATTAAAAATGATTTTGTTTTCCTCGATTAATATTTTTATATGGTCTTTATTTTGTTGCAGATGAACATCAAGTGATAACATCTATTAGGTTGAAGGTTCAGGATGTCCATAACTTGGAGAATGGATTGCGTATAATTGTAGAATGTGATGAGTTGCTCAACCTATTGGAAAATCAGCCGGCCTTCTTGCAGGATTTTTGAGGTAGCTTGCTACAAATCCTCGAAACTTTCATATTGGCTTCGAGAGTTGGCATCCATGCCTAAACCTTTTGTGGACTGTGCTTTTAATGATTTCGTAATGGTAATACCTTGTATTCTTTTGCTTAGTTTTTATGTTATAATTATGTCAGTAGTAAATTAAGATATATTATTTTTGTGGAGTCTCGATTTTTCTTTACGAGTGATCAGCAAAAGGTAAAGGGTTGGATTAACAATTTCACTTAACAAAAAGTGGAAGAAATTCGGGCTTAAACTATGGCATGAGGCTGATGATCCATTATTGAGTAAAGAAGATATCATCAGAAATGCTCCACAAGGCATTCCCATGGATCAATGGGCATTGTATGTTAACTATCGTTCAAAAGAGGAAACAAAGGTTCTTCTTCCTCCTTCTTCCTCCTTCTTCTTCTTCTTCTTCTTCTTTTTCTTCTTTGTTTCACTATGGCATTCAGAAGGCATAGTGAAAGGAATTCAGGATTAAACTATGGCATGAGGTTGAGGATCCATTATTGAGTAAAGAAGATATCATCAAGATTGCTCCAGAAGGCATTCCCATGGATCAATGGGCATTGTATGTTAACTATCGTTCAAAAGAGGAAACAAAGGTTTAAAAGAAGATATCTTCTCCTTTGTTTAACTACTTGTCTTTGCTGTTGCTGTTGCCTTTGTTTTATTTTTACTTTTCTTATTTCACGACCCAAACTACCATGTCGTGATGGCACCTATCGTGGTACTAGACTAGCTCACACTTTACCAAAAAATGATGCAATATTTCATTTCAAAAATAACTTTCAAGCTATTTAACTATATAACTTTCATAAGAAATTCAAATAAAAGAAAATGTGGAAATAAAGGCCCGACATCGGGTGTCACTAGTCATGAGCCTCAACAATATCTGTCTAATAATACCAAGACTAATACAATCTGGAAAGCAACTAAAATATCTATAGGAAGATATGAGGGAGAAGGGCAGGGCTGCGATCGCCAGGTAACTACCTTGCCAACTCTGATAGGTATATGACATCAAAATCAACACTCGCTACCGCGTCCATAAACACTCGGATCTGCACACAAGATGCAGGGAGTAATGTGAGTACGCCAACTCAATATGTAACAATAGTAAATAAAGACTGAGCAGTAGTGACGAGCAGTAAAACACATAAAGTCCATCATGTAATCTTAGTAAAATAGAACCTGCTTTCAAGTCAGTATTTGAGTCAAATCGACTCGTTTAAAACACAGTTTTCAGTAAAAAAAATCCTTTAAAGATGCTTTTCAACAGTTTCAACAGAGGCTCAATGCAAAAGAGAGTAAATGATGAAATCATAAACAACCTCTCAGACAAGACATCACTCATAAACAGCCCATCGGGCAAGCCTCACAGTCACTCGTATGCAGCCCCTCGGTCATACCTCACAATCACTCGTAACAGACCCTCGCATACCTCATCATCAATCATGACTCCAAGTCACTCGTCACTCGGTACTCGCACTACCTGCGCTCACTGGGGGTGTGTACGGACTCCAGAGGGGTTCCTTCAGCGCAAGCGCAATATCAAGCCAAATCTGGCATAAATCACTCAGGCCCTCGGTCTATATCAAACATGTTGCGGCGTGCAACCCGATCCCATAAGTATCCTCATAAATCAGGCCCTCGGCCTTATTCAGTCATAAACCTCACAAACCACTCGGGCTTTCAGTAAAAAACAGGGGATTCAGCCCAAAGCAACATTTATATGCATCAAAACAGATTAATAAAATTGAGTTATGCAGTAAACAGGTAAAACCATGACTGAGTATAGATTTTAAATCGAAAACAGTGAGAGGATAGTAACAAAAGGCCCCTAAGGGTCAAAACATCATTGGCACAAGGCCTAAACATGGCATTCAACCCAATTTACAGAAACTCTTTCTAAAACACATAAGTATTATATAGTTTCAACAAAATATGCAACTCTACAGTTGCTACGGGATGGACCAAGTCACGATCCCCAACGGCGTACACCCGCATGCCCGTCACCTAGCATGTGCGTCATGTCAAAATAATAAAATGATACTAAATTCGGGGTTTTATACCCTCAAGACTAGATTTACAATCCTTACTTACCTCAAACCGGTCAAATCTCTAACCCGTGATGCTCTTGCCTCTCGACTCGGTCTCCAAATGCTCTGAATCTTTTCAAAATCAGTATATTACCATCAATATACGCTAACAGAATAAATTCCAAAAGAAAAACTATCAAATTAGCCCAAAATCTCGAAATCGGCTCAAACCCGGCCCCCGGGCCCACGTCTCGAAATCCGACAAAAATTACAAAACTAGAAAGCCCATTAACTCACGAGTTCAACCATACTAAATTTATCAAAATCCGACCTCATTTGGTCCCTCAAATCCCCAAATCAACTCTGCAATTCCCAAGCCCCAATCCCCTCATTTTCATCCCTAATTTCCACTAATTATATGATTAAACAACGAAAATTACCATAAACACGAGTATTAGGGCTCAAGTAACTTACCTCAATGAAAACCCCCTTGAATCCCTCTTCAAATCACTCCCAAAAGCTCAAAAACTGAATAAAAAAGGTGAAGAATGCACCAAAATTCGCGAAGGGTGCAATGTATACCTTCTGCCCATGCTTCTCGCACCTGCGGCCTTTTTTTTTGCAACAGCGGCACCGCACCTGCGGAAATAACTAAACCCCTCAGTCTTCGCACCTGCGCCCAGGTCACGCACCTACTACAACTTCCAGAATTTCATTCCGACACCGATATCTAATTTTTCACTGCGACCAAAATTATCAAATTCTCGACTCTCGCCAATTCAAGCCTAATCCTACCACGGACTTCCAACTACATTCAGGATACGCTCCTACGTCCAAAATTACCTAGCAGAACTATCCGAACCGTAAAAATCCAAATCCGAGATCGTTTACTCATAAGTCAACATCCGGTTGACTTTTCCAACTTAAGCTTATAAATAGGAGACTAAGTGTCTCATTCCACTCCGAAACCACTCCGGACCTATACCAACCAACCCGATACAACACAATACAACTGAATAACAAATAACGAAGCAGAAATGGGGAAAACATGGCTATAACTCTCGGAACGACCGGACGGGTCGCTACATCCTACCCCTCTTAAAAAACGTCCTTTCTCGAATGAGTCTAGAAACATACCTAGAGTCTCAAATAGGTGTGGATATCTGCTCCACATCTCGCGCTCGGTCTCCCAGCCTCCTCCATAGGCTACCCTCTCCACTGCACCTTTACTGAAGCTATGTCGACCTCAACCTTCGAACTGCCGATCCAAAATAGCCACCAGCTCAACATCATAAGTCATATCACCCTCCAATTGAACCGTGTTGAAGTATTAAACATGAGACAGATCGCCAACATACTTCCGAAGCATGAAAACATGAAATACCGGATGTACACTCGACAAACTAGGTGGCAAGGCAAGCTTATAAGCCACCTCTCCCATCCTCTGAAGAAATTCAAAAGGCCCAATGAACCGGGGGCTCAACTTGCCCCTCTTCCCAACTTCATGGGTGATACCTCTAGCAAAACCTTCTCCCCAACCATAAATGACACATCACGGACCTTCTTGTCCGCATAACTCTTCTGCCTAGACTGTGCCGTGCGAAGCCGCTCCTGAATCAATTTCACCTTATCTAAAGCATCCTGAACCAAGTCTGTACCCAAGAGCCTAGCCTCACCCGGCTCAAACCATCAAACTGGAGATCTACACCTCCTCCCATATAAAACCTCGTACGGAGCCATCTGAATACTCGACTGATAACTGTTATTCTATGCAAACTCCGCGAGTGGCAGAAGCTGTTCCCATGAACCCCAAAGTCAATGATACAAGCACGCAACATGTCCTTTAGTATCTGAATAGTGCGCTCGGGTTGTCCGTCCATCTTTGGGTGAAAAGTTGTGCTCAACTCAACCTGAGTACCTAACTCTCGCTGCACGACCCTCCAAAACTATGATGTGAACTGAGTACCTCTATCAGAAATGATGGAAACTGGGACACCATGCAGGCGAACAATATCTCGAATATAAATCTCAGCCAACCGCTCTGAAGTGTAAGTAGTACCAACAGGAATGAAGTGTGCGAACTTGGTCAGCCGATCCACAATAACCCAAATAGCATCGAACTTCCTCGAAGTCCGTGGGAGCTCCATTACAAAGTCCATGGTGATCCGCTTCCACTTCTACTCCAGAATATCTAATCTCTGAAGCAATGCACCCGGTATCTGTTGGTCATACTTAACCTGCTGACAGTTGAAACACCAAGCTACAAACCCAACTATATCCTTCTTCATCCGCCTCCACCAATAGTGTTGTCTCAAATCCAGGTACATCTTCGCGGCACCCGGATGGATGGAATACTGCGAGCTGTAGGCCTCCTCAAGAATCAACTCCCAAAGCCCATCTACATTAGGCACACATATCCTGCCCTGCATCCTCAACACGCTCGTCACCAATAGTCACATCCCTAGCATCACCTCGCCAGACCCTGTCCTTAAGAACGAGCAAGTGGGGGTCATCATACTGACGTTCTCTGATACGGTCATAAAGAGAAGACCTAGAGACCACGCAAGCCAATACCCGACTAGGCTCCAAAATATCCAATCTCACAAGCTGGCCCTCTAAGGCCTGAACATCCAATGCCAAAGGTCTCTCTGCTGCTGGAAGATATGCTAAACTCCCAAAAATCTCTGCTTGGCGACTCAAAGCATAGGCCACCACATTGGCCTTCCCCGGATGGTATAGAATAGTGATATCATAGTCCTTAAGAAGCTCCAACCATCTTCGCTGACGCAAATTAAGATCTTTTTTCTTAAACAGATGCTGCAGACTCAGGTGATCATTATAAATCTCACAATGAACCCCATACAAATAATGATGCCAAATCTCAAGGTGTGAACAATGACTACTAACTTAAGATCATGCACCAGATAATTCTTCTCATGGGACTTCAACTGGCGCGAGGCGTAGGCAATCACCCTACCCTCCTGCATCTAAACACAACCAATGCCTATCATCGAGGCATCACAATACACGGTATAAGAAACTGAAGCAGATGGAAGAACTAACACTGGAGCTGTGGTCAAAGCAGTCTTGAGCTTCTGAAAGCTCTCCTCACACTCATTCGACCACCTGAATGGAGCACCCTTTTGGGTCAATTTGGTCAAGGGCGAAGCAATAGATGAAAATCCCTCCATAAAGCGACGGTAATTACCTGCCAAACCAAGAAAGCTCCTAATCTCTGTGGCCTGAGGACGGTCAAGGCAAAGTCTGCACCGCCTCTATCTTCATCGGATGCACCTAAATACCCTCACTGGACACCACGTGTCCCAAGAATTCCACTGAACTGAGCCAAAAATCACACTTAGAGAACTTTGCATAAAGCTTCTCCTCCCTCAATCTCTGCAATAAAATTCTCAAATGATGAGCATGCTCCTCATGGCTACGAGAGTACACCAGGATGTCATCAATGAATACAATAACGAATGAGTCCAAATAGGGCTGGAATACACTGTTCATCAAACGCATGAACACTGTTGGGGAATTGGTCATCCCAAAAGACATCACTAAGAACTCATAATGTCCATAACGGGTCCTGAAAAGCTGTCTTAAGAATATCCGATCCTGAATCTTTAGTTGGTGATATCTGACCTCAAATCAATCTTGGAGAACACCTTCGCTCCCTGAAGCTAGTCAAATAAATCATCAATACGAGGCAAAGGATACTTGTTCTTGACTGTGACCTTGTTCAACTACGTGTAATCAATCCACATTCTCATGGAATCGTCCTTCTTCTTTACAAATAAAACCGGTGCACCCCAAGGTGACACACTAGGCCGAATAAACCCCTTATCTAGGAGTTCTTGAAGTTTTTCTTTCAAATCCTTCAACTTCATCGGTGCCATACGATACGATGGAATAGAAATGGGCTGAGTGCCCGACACCAAATCAATACCAAATTCAATATCCCTGTCAGGCGGCATGCCTGGAAGGTCTGCATGGGACACATCCGGATAATCACGGACCACCGGAACATAATCAATAGTGGGAGTCTCTTCACTAACATCTCTCACAAAAGCCAAATAAGATAGGCAACCCTTCTCAACCACTCGCTGAGCCTTCAAGTATGAAATCACCCTAATTGGTACATAATCTATAGAACCACTCCACTCAACCCTCGGGAATCCCGGCATCGCTAAGGTCACGGTCTCAGCGTGAAAATCTTGAACAACATGACATGGAGATAACCAATCCATGCCCAATATGACATCGAAGTCAACCATACTGAGCAAATAATAGGTCTACTCGGGTCTCCAGACCCCCAATAGTCACCACACATGATTGATATACGCGATCCACAACAATAGTATCACCCACAAGAGTAGATACATGAACATATGAAACTAGAGACTCGCGGGGCATATCCAGAAAATCAGCAAAATATGAGGAAATATATGAATATGTGGAACCAGGGTCAAATAATACGGAGGCATCTCTGTGACAAATCGAAACAATACCTATGATCACGGCATCTGAATCCATAGCATCTGGCCAGGCTGGGGGTGTATAGAAATGAGCCTGACCACAACCTGATCGACCTCCCCCTCTAGGGTGACCCCTAGATGACTGACCTCCACCCCTAGCTAGATGGGAATGTGGTGAAGTAACTGGAGATGAAGTCGATGACTAACTCATCTACTGAGATGAACCCCCATGACGACGAGGACACTGCCTCCACATATGCCCAAACTCTCCACACACAAAACAACTCCCTGGTGCGGGGGATGGGGACTGAAGGGAACCCCTAGCACCGGGATAACTGGTAGAAGAACCTGACATGGAAGAGCCCTAAACTGATGGAGCACAGAACGAACTCTAGGCTGGGAGGGCACTGAATGATGAGTGGCCCGGATGGGAACTGAGAGAACCATGACCTAATGATGCACAACGATGAACTGGGCGAGTTGAGTGAGCATGCCTGAATGGACGGCCTCCCCCGTGCTGGAACTGTCCCTCATGTGGAGCACCACTGAATCCACCCTGACCACGAGGCCTCTTAGCCTCCCTCTCACTCCTCTCCTGACCACGAACCATCTCAATCTGTCGAGCAATGTCGACAACCTCATCAAAAGTTGCACCAGGCACTCTCTCTGGTCATAAGAAATCGAAGCTGAAAACTGAGGCCATCTATAAACCTCCTGACCCTCTCTCGGTCTGCGGGAACCAACCAGACTGCATGACGAGCCAACTCGGAGAACCGCATCTCATACTGTGTAACAAACATATCACCTGTCGAAGCTGCTCAAACTGTCTGTGAAGCTGATCTCTGCGTGACTCACGTACAAACGTCTCCAGAAAGCGAACGAAGAACTGATACCAAGTAAGGGGTGTTTCTCCAACCGGCCTACGCCTATCGTAAGCCTCCCACCAACTAAATACATCCCCAGAGAACTGGAAAGTAGTAAATGAGACCCCACTGGTCTCCAGAATACCTGCTGTCCGAAGCATCCTCTGACACTTGTCCAAGAAACCCTGTGCATCCTCACCCTTAGCACCACTAAACAACGGAGGCTAGAGTCTCCCAAACCTCTCCAATCTGCGCTGCTCATCCTCAAGCATAACATGAACTACATAGTCCTGAGCAGCTGCAACCGGCTGGGCTGGAGGTGCCCCCGGTGTTTGAAGTCCCTGAACAACATGCTCAGGTGTGCAAGCGGCGGGAGTCTGAGTGCCTCTCCCGAAAGGAGAAGTGGATGCGGCCGTAGTAACTGAGATCGCATGAGCAAGACCAGTACACACTGATAAGATCTGAGCTAGGGCCTCCTGAAGGCCAGGAATCACAATAAGCACAGAAAGGTGCCTAAGCTGGTCTCGCTGGAGCATCTGCGGCTGGGACCTGATCTGGAGCAACTAGAGGGTCTACAGGTACTGCCCTGACTGCTGCGCGGGCTGCACCCCTACCCCTACCACGGCCTCAGCCTCTCGCGGGCCTGACAGGTGGTACCAGCGGCTGGTCACCCTATTCGGTAGTACGGGTCCTCACCATCTGTGAGAGAATGAAACAATAGAAGTTTAGTTACCAGAATCAATGGATTCGCACGACAAGAATTCAAGAATGTGATATTTTTCCTAAGGTTCTGCAGCCTCTCGAAGATAAGTACGGACATATTCGTACCGACCCCAAGACTCTACTAAACCTGCTCATGACTTGTGAGACCTATGTTACCTAGGATCTGATACCAACTTGTCACGAACCAAACTACCATGTCGTGATGGCGCCTATCGTGGTACTAGGCCAACCGACACTTTGCCAAAAAACGACGTAATATTTCATTTCAAAAATAACTTTCAAGCTATTTAACAATAAAACTTTCACAAGAAATTCAAATCAAAGAAAATGCGGAAATAAAGGTCAGACATCGGGTGTCACTAGTCATGAACGTCTATAATATCTGTCTAATAATACCAAGACTAATACAGTCTGGAAAGAAACTAAAACATCTATAGGAAGATAGGAGGGAGAAGGGCAGGGCTGCAATCGCCAGGAACCTACCTTGCCAACTCCTATAGGTATATGATAGCAGAATCAACACTCGCTACCGCGTCCAGAAACACCAGGATCTACACACAAGGTGCAGGGAGTAACGTGAGTACAGAACCTCAGTAAGTAACAATAGTAAATAAAGACTGAATAGTAGTGACGAGCAGTAAAGCACATAAAGTCCACATCAGGAAATTTCAGTAAAATACAACATGCTTTCAACTCAATATTTGAGTCAAATCATCTCGTTTAAAACGCCGTTTTCTGTAAAAAAATCATTTAAAGATGCTTTTCAACAATTTCAACAAAGGCTCAGTGCAAAATAGATTAAAAATTATGAAATCATAAACAGCCCCTCAGGCAAAATATCACTCATAAACAGCCCATCGGGCAAGCCTCACAGTCACCCGTATACAGCCCCTTGGGCATACCTCACAATCACTCGTAACAGCCCCTAGGGCATACCTCATCATCACTCATGACTCCCAGTCACTCGGCACTTGTCACTCGCACTCATTAGGTACATGCGCTCACTGGGGGTGTGTACAGACTCCGGAGGGGCTCCTTCAGTCCAAGCGCTATATCAAGCAAAATCATGGCATAAATCACTCAGGCCCTCGGTCTATATCAAACATGTTTCGGCGTGCATCCCGATCCCATAAGTATCCTCACAAATCAGGACCTCGGCCTTACTCAATCATAAAACACACAAGCCGATCGGACATTCAGTAAAAATAGGGGACTCAGCCCAAAACAACCATTATATGCATCAAAATAGAGTAATAAAACTAAGTTATGCAGTAAATTGGTATAACCATGACTGAGTATAGATTTTCAATTGAAAACAGTGATAGGGTAGTACGAAAAGGCCCCTAAGGGTCCAAACAGCATTGGCACAAGGCCCATAGCTTTCAACCGAATTTACAGAAACTCTTTCTAAAATACATATGTATTATATAATTTCAACAAAATATGCAACTCTACAATTGCTACGGGACGTGCCAATTCACGATCCCCAACGGTGCACGCCCGTCACGTAGCATGTGCGTCATCTCAAAATAGTAAAATGATACGAAATCAGGGGTTTCATACTCTCAAGACTAGATTTACAATCGTTACTTACCTCAAACTGGTCAAATCTCTAACCCGAGATGCTCTTGCCTCTTGAATTGGCCTCCAAATGCTCTGAATCTATTCAAAATCAGTATATTACCATCAATATATGCTAACATAATGAATTCCACAAGAAAAACTATCAAATTAGCCCAAAATCCAGAAATCGACTCAAACCCAAAGCCCGGCCCACGTCTCGAAATCCAACAAAAATTACAAAACTAGAACGCCCATTCACTCACAAGTCCAACCATACAAAATTTATCTAAATCCGACCTCATTTGGTCCCTCAAATTCCCAAATCAACTCTCCAATTCCCAATCCCTAATCCTCTCATTTTCATCCCTAATTTCCACTAAGTATATGATAAACAACGGGAAATTACCATAAACACGAGTATTAGGGCTCAAATAACTTACCTCAATGAAAACCCCCTTGAATCCCTCTTCAAATCACTCCCAAAAGCTCAAAAACTGAATAAAAATGGTGAAGAATGCACCAAATTTTGCGAAGGATGCAATATATACCTTCTGCCCAGGCTTCTCGCACCTGTGGCCTTTTTCTCGCACCATAGGCACCGCACCTGCAGCCAAACAATCGGACCTGCGAAAATCACTAAACCCCTCAGTCTCCGCAACCTGCGCCCAGGTCACGCACCTGGGCTCGCAGGTGCGGTGAAACTGTCGCACATGCGCTCCAGCCCTGGGCTTCCCAAATCCGCATTTACGAGCCTCCCTTCGTTCCTGCGACCTCGCACCTGCGGTTCCCCATCCGCAGGTGAGGATAAACACCAGAAGTCCAAAAACCAGCAGAAACATCAGCTCCCAATACCAAAATCAACCCGTTAACAATCCGAAACACACCTGAGGCCCTTGGGACCTCAACTAATAATACCAATGAGTCACATACCAACATACAAACTTAGTCAAACCTTCGGAACTCTCAAAACAAAATCAAAATACCAAATTAACCTCGGATTCAAGCCTAAGAACTTCTAAACTTCCGAATTCTGCAAACGACGTCGAAACCTACCAAACCACGTCCGAATAACCTCAAATTTTGCACATACGTCACAAATGACACTATGAACCTACTCTAACTTCCGTAATTCCATTCCAACCCCGATATCTAATTTTCCACTGCCGACCAAAATTGCCAAATTTAAGACTCTCGCCAATTCAAGCCTAATTCTATCACGGACCTCCAATTATATTCCAGACACGCTCTTATGTTCAAAATCACCTAACGGAGCTATCCGAACCATTAAAACCCAAATTCGAGATCGTTTACTCATAAATCAATATCCGGTTGACTTTTCCAACTTAAACTTCTAAATAGGAGACTAAGTGTCTCATTCCACTCCAAAACTACTCTGGACCCGAACCAACCAACCCGATACAACACAATACAACTGAATAACACATAAATAATCAGAAATGGGGAAAACAAGGCTATAAGTCTCGGAACGACCGGCCGAGTCGTTATATTTTGTTTCACTGCTTCTTCTCTGCCACTGTTGTGTCTTCTTTTTTCCCTTTTTCGTTTTGCTTAATGCAACTGGGCCCCTTGTTTCTTTTCATATGTAACAAAAATTCTCCTACTTTCACTCGTAAGCGCTTTGCTTGAGAAACCAACGGATTCGAGGACAACAAACACTTTCCCATAGTAGTGGTGCTATGAGTTTGGATAGAATAAGGGCTTAGATGGTAGTTTAATACGACGTACTTATTGTCTCTTAATGTGACAAGAGTTATTTATTTTTAATTTTAATTTTTAAAACTTTTAGAAGAAACGGGGAAAAGAAGTTGATCGCGGCAAAGTGTGGACTGAGACTCATAAGAGGAAAGATGGGAGTTATTTGAATGATCAAGCTAGGGAGATTGAGTACGTCTTGACATAATTACTGTTGTTTAATTTGACAGATTTAAACAGTTTCATTATGATATTCTATTCTTATAGTTGCATTTACTTGTCTAGTTAGAATTAGGGAAATAGGTGTAAATGGCATGTATTGGACTTTTGGTGCTTGGCTAGGTTATGGTTGCCTCTACATAATAGCAAGAGGCAGGTTGAGGAGTTTTAAGTTATAGGTTAGGTAGTAAATATCATTATTGATTGTCTGTTCAATGTTATCGATAATGTTCCTCTATTGGTTCAATATGTGATCAGTTAATCTATAGTGCGAGCTGTGATGCTTATTCTGCTGTTTCGTCATTAAATTTTTCACTATTGTCTTCTTCACATTTTGGAACTAAGTCTGGATATTGTATGAGCATATCTCTGTTTTATAAATGAAAGAGAAAACCAGATGAAGATCAGTAAAATGGCTTGGTTTGCTATCAGATAGCAACATACATGCTTATGAATCTTAAAATCTCATTCTAAAACAAGCATTTAAAACTCTTTGTATATAATATATACATGATATATAGTAGAAGCTGGAATGGGGTATTATAAAGGCAAATCAGTGAGCCTAACTCCTGGCAGCCTGAAGTATTTCAACAATAAGTGTCTTCACATCCCTGCAAATTTGATATACCAGAAAGAATTACGCTTTTTTTAGGACCTCAGTTTAAGAAAACAGTTTCTATACAAAAGCAACAAGAGAGATAATGACCTAGGAGAAACTGAATATCTTTCTTTAAGTCAAACGGGGCTACCGAATGATCTGAGAAAATTTCCCAAACAAACTTCCGCTTATCCTAGGCTTTCCAATGTGCCCCATACACCCTTTAATATGATTATTGTTGTTTCATACTTTAACTATGGGCAGCAAACTGACCATTCTCCATGAAAATGGGAGTTATCCATTCTCATTATGCTTTAAATTAACTTTAAGTATATAGACAATGATTCTGTAGTACATTCTGTTATAGTACATAATCTGTTGTAGTAGACTTTTGTAATTATATTTTGTCTCTCGTGTAGGAAAGAATTGAAGAAAGTCGAAGACAAAGACCAGAAACTCTGGCAGAAATTTCACTGAATGACGCGCTTGGTGTAGTCTTTGGTCTCGAGCACTCTGGCCGTGTTCGAGGCTTTGGCATGTGTGCAGTTCCAACATTAGTATTCTAGCAAACATCAAGACGAGGTGGTTGTTCTTATATGGGCGAAACTAGCACTAGTGCTCCACCTCCACAACGTGTGCAAGATATGGAAAATATGAGATCACAATTAAATGCGCTAATAAGCTTATTTCAAATAAAATAGGAAATATCCCCGAGGAGTTTGCTCACTTATTTCCGACTCCTTCACAGGTACAAGTACTTATTTTTTCTTTATTTGCTCATTCAATATTTTTATGTCCAAATAGCATAACCAAGTGAAACAACTTCCATATAATTTATAACATCAATCAAATGAAGAAATAGCTGATAAAATGGCTTCAAGACAAGTAACTTATAACACTTTAGTAGAGTGGTTCAAAGAATCTATAACAACACGGCCGGTCGTTTGATAGTTATAGCCCCGTTTCCTCCATCTCTGCTTCTTTTGTGCTTTATAGCTGTTATATATCTTATTGGGTTATTTGGTTCAGGTCTGGAGTGGTTCGGAGTGAATTGAGACACTTAGTCTCTTGATTGGAAGCTTAAGTTAGAAAAGTCGATCGGATGTCGACTTTTGTGTAAACGACCTCGAATTTGAATTTTGATGGTTTCGTTTGCTCCATTAGGTGATTTTGGACTTAGGAACGCGCCTGGAATGTGATTTGGAGGTCCGTAGTAGAATGAGACTTGAATTGGTGAAAGTTGGAATTTTGGCGATTTTGGCCGGTAGTGGAAATTTTGATATCGGGGTCGGATTGGATTCTCGGAAGTTAGAGTAGGTTCGTGGTGTCATTTTTGACTTGTGTGTAAAATTTGAGGTCAATCGAGCATGGTTTGGTAGGTTTCGGCGTCGTTTGTGGAATTCAGAAGTTTAGACGTTCTTTAGGCTTGAATCCGGGTATAATTTGGTGTTTTGATGTGGATTTGAGTGGTTCAAAGGTTTGACTAAGCTCGTATCGGGTTATACGGCCTGTTGGTATGTATGGTTGAGGTCCCGTGGGCCTCGATGTGATTTCGGGTGGTTGACAACTTGATTTGAGTTGAGGAATTACAGCTGAAGTGCTGCAGCTACTGGTGTAACCGCACCTGCGGAGTGGGAACCACAAGTGTGGGCCCGCAAAAGCGAGGCAAGTATTGCAGGTGTGGCCAAGGAAGAATCGGGCAGAGAGCGCAAGTGCGATGGCATTCCCGCACCTACGACGGCCGCAGAAGCGGACCTCAGAGTGCAGGAACGTGTTTGGACCGCAGGTGCGATGTGACTCCCGCACTTGCGAAGAGCGCAAATGCTGTCACTTGATCGTAGAAGCGGACACAGTATTTAAGTGGGTTTTCTGCAAAAGCGGAGCTTTTTCTGCAGATGCAGCTCATAGACGCACATATTGAGCCGCATGTGCAAAAAGTCTGGGCGGAACCTATAAATAGAAGACTTCGAGATTTTTCACCATTTTCATCATTTTTGAGCTCGGATTTTGGGGATTTTGAGAGGAATTTCGAAGTAATCAGTAAGGTAAGTTCCTTGTGCCTATTTATCTTCAATAATGGTATTTTCCCACTGATTTAACACCAAGTTGGTGAGTTTTGGGAGATTAGGGTTTGAGAATTGGAGAGTGAATTTTGGGGTTTTGGAAGGGCAAATGATGTCGGATTTTGATAAATTTGGTATGGCTGAACTCGTGAGTGAATGGGATTTCGGGTTTCGAGATGTGGGCCCGGGGGTCCGGGTTGGGTTGATTTCGGATTTTGGGCTATATTTTAGTAGTATTCTTGTGGGATTGATCCTTTTAGCCTATATTGATTAATCTCGTACTGTTTGTGGCGAGATACGGGGCATTTGGAGGCTTATTCGAGAGGCAAGGGCATTTCAGAGTAGGATTTCTGCGCGGTTGAGGTAAGTAACAATCTTAAATATGGTTTTGAGGGTATGAAACCCGAAATTGGTATGATGTGATCAATTGGAGGTGACGCACATGCTAGGTGACAGGCGTGTGAGCGTGAACCGTGAGGGATTGTGACTTGGTCCATCCCGTGAGACTATAAAGTTGAATAGCCCGTTGTTATTACCTGTGTTTTCCTTGTCTTTTAGCAATTTGACTACTTTTCATGTTAGAAACCATACTTAGGCCATATGATATCACTGTTGAGACTCGCAGCGGCCGTAAACTTGTTGAATTGACTGCTAATTGCTGTCTTGTACTCATTCACCATCTTACTTGTGTATCATATCTCTGTTCTCTCCCATTTCTTGTTAATACTTGTTGTATTTTCTGTTTAGGCTCAACATTATGATTTCTGTGAGCCCGCGAGGCTGGATAGGTTAGTGACTGAGATAGGACCTGAGTGCCGAGCTGTGAGCTATGTGAGGTATGTGGAGTGGGTTGCATGTCGCAACAAGCCTTATGGCTATATTTATGTATATAGATCGGGTTGCATGCCACAACAAGCTTTTCTTGCTATATATATATATATATATATTATGTATATGGATCGGGTTGCACGCTGCAACAAGCCTTAGGTCTACTTATATATATTATGGATCGGGTTTCACACCGCAACGAGATTGGATCGGACTGCACGCTGCAGCGATATAGCGTTTGGACTGAAGGATCCCCTCCGGAGTCTTAACACCCCCAGTGAGCGCAATTACCTATTGAGAGTGAGTATTGAGGGCCGAGAGCCGAGAGCCGAGAGCCGAGATCCGAGAGCCGAGAGTATGAGCTGTTGAGATGAGTTGAGTGACTGTTTCCTTGAGAGGTTGTACTTGATTTTAATTATTGTTGCACTTAGTTGTTATTCTGTTGTTGTGAAATTTATGGAAGATTTATATCTGGATCACTTGAGCTCGATCTGATTTGACTTAAACTGTCCGATTTAAAAGCATGTTCACTCTTTACTGAAAACTTCTGAAATGAACTGTATTTACATAGCTCGCCACTTCTTCTTAGTTCCTTATTTAATTTTGTTACTTGCTGAGTTGGGTGTCACTATTTCATATGCAGATCCAGGTGTGTACGGTTCCGGCGGTCGCTGAGTTTGTGCGCGATCTGTTTATCAGAGACTTACGAGGTAGCTATCGGCATCCGCAATCCTTGTTTCTCCTTCCTTATTATCTTTTCTCTCTTGTATTAGCATTTGGCACAAACTGTGGTAGACTCTGTTTCTAGATTGGTTGTTAGATGCTCATGACTTAGTGACACCCTGATGTCGGGCTATTATTTCGCACTTGTGTTTTGGGTTTTACCCTGTTGTTATGTAAACTTCCGGTTAATTTATTTGCCTTAACTCATTTTTGTCATATATTGAAAGCATATTGAAAGTGTCGGCTTTCCTAGTTCCACGATAGGTGCCATCACGACGTGTTAGGTATTTGGGTCGTGACAAGTTGGCATAAGAGCCTAGGTTACATAGGTATCACGAGTCATGAGCAGGTTAGTAGAGTTTTATGGATCGGTACTTATCTTCGAGAGGCTGCAGAACCCTTAGGAAAACTCCACATTCCTGAATTCTTGTCGTGCGAATTTGTTGATTCTGGTAACTAAACATCTGTTGTTTCATTCTCTCACAGATTGTGAGGACTCGTACTACTGGGCAGGATGGATAGCCACAAGTACCACCAGCCAGGGCCGCAAGAAGCCGAGGTCCCGGTAGAGGCCCCGGTAGGGGCAAAGGTAGTACCTGCAGATCCACTAGTTACCTCAGATCAGGACCAAGTCCCAGTTGTGGAGGCACCAGCGGGACCAGCTCAGGCACCACCTCTGTCCATCGTGATTCCTGGCCTTGAGGAGGCCTTAGCTCAGATTATGACAGTGCGTACCGGCCTTACTCAGGCGGTCTCTATTTCGATGACCACATCCACTTCTCAGGCCGGGAGAGGCACTCAGACTCCTGCCGCCCGCACACTTGAGCAGGTAGTACAGGGTCTCCAGACGTCGGGGGCACCACCAGCCCAGCCAGTTGCAACTACTCAGGACTATGTGGTTCCTGCTATGCCTGAGGATGAGATGCGAAGATTGGAGAGGTTTGGGAGACTCCAACCTCCATCTTTCAGTGGTGCAGAGGTAGAGGATGTACATCGCTTCTTGGATAGGTATCAGAGGATACCCCGTACAGCATGTATTCTGGAGATCGGTGGGGTCTCGTTCACTACCTTTCACCTCTCTGGGGCTGCATTCAGTTGGTGGGAGGCTTACAAGAGGCGTAGGCCGGTCGGTGCAGCACCCCTTACCTGGCAACAGTTCTCCGTTATCTTTCTGGAGAAGTTCGTGCCTCAGTCCCGCAGAGAGGAGCTATGCAGACAGTTTGAGCAGCTTCATCAGGGTGATATGTTTGTGATGCAGTATGAGATGCGATTCTCGGAATTGTCCTGTCATGCAATCTGGTTGGTTCCCACGGACAGGAAGAGGATTAGGAGGTTTATAGATGGCCTCACTTATCAGCTGTGATTGCTTATGACTATATAGAGAGAGAGTGTTTAGTGCTACTTTTGATGATGTTGCCGATATTGCTCATCAGATTGAGATAGTTCACAGTAGTAGAGGGTTGAGAGGGAGGCCAAGAGGCCTCGTGGATAGGGTCGATTTAGTGATGCTCCTTCTGGGGGTCAGTTCCAACATGGTAGAGTTTGTCCTTTCAAACATTCTCATACGGCTCACCCAGTTCATCGTGGTGCATCATCTGGCCTTGGTTCTCACAGTTATATACAGGGCCATTCATCTCTCGGTGCCCTTCCAGCGCATAGTTCGTCTAGTGCTCTATCGGGTCAGGGTTCGTCTATGCCAGGTCCTTCTTCCAGTTATCCTGGTGCTCGGGGCTCCCTTCAGTCCCTAGCACCAGCACCGAGAAGTTACTATAAGTGTGGGGAGTTTGATCACATGAGGAGAGTGTCCCCGTATAGTGGGAGGTCTCGCTACGCAGAGGAGCCAGTCTATGTCATCAATACCAGTTCCTCCACCACCCGCTCAGCTAGCCCGCGGTGGATCCCAGTCAGTTAGGGGTTGCCCGTGAGGGGGAGGCAGATCAGGGGGTGGCCAGGCCCTTTTATATACCCTCCCTGCCAGACCATATGCCATTGCTTCAGATGCTGTGATTATAGGTATTGTCTCAGTTTACCACAGAGATGCCTCTGTATTATTTGACCCTGGTTCTACTTATTGATATGTTTCCTTGTATTTCTCTCATTTTCTAGATATGCCCCGTGAGTCTTTAGTTTATTTGTTCATCTATCTACTCCGGTGGGTGATACTATTATTCTGGACCGTGTATATCAGCCATATGTGGTGACTGTTGGGAGTCTGGAGACCAGAGTAGATCTTTTGCTGCTTAGTATGATCAATATTGATGTGATATTAGGTATGTATTGGTTGTTTCCAAGTCATGCTGTTCTAGATTTGAAACGCTAAGACCGTGACGCTGGCGATGTTAGGGTTGCCGAGGGTTGAGTGGAGTGGATCTATAGACTATGTACCTAGTAAAGTGATTTCATACTTGAAGGCTCAGCGGATGGTTGAGAAGGGCTGTCTATCCTATTTTGTTTTCGTGAGGGATGTTAGTGAAGAGTCTCCTTCTATTGATTATGTTCCTGTGGTGCATGATTTTTTGGATGTATTTTTTGCAGAACTGCCGGGCATGCCGCCTGATAGGGATATTGACTTCAGTAATGATTTGGTGCCAGACACTCAGCCCATTTCTATTCCACCGTATCGTATGGCACCGGGAAGTTAAAGGAGTTGAAGGAACAACTTCAGGTACTCCTTGATAAGGGGTTTATTCAGCCTAGCGTGTCACCTTGGGGAGTCCCGGTTCTATTTGTAAAGAAAAAGGATGGTTTTATGAGGATGTGCATTGATTACAGGCAGTTGAACAAGGTCACAGTCAAGAATAAGTATCCTTTGCCATGTATTGATGATCTATTTGACCAGCTTCAGGGAACGAGGGTGTTCTCCAAGATTGATTTGAGGTCACAGTATCACCAGCTAAAGACTCGGGATTCAGATATTCTTAAGACAACTTTCAGGACCCGATATGGCCATTATGAGTTCCTTGTGATGTCTTTTGGGCTGACCAACGCCCCATCAACGTTCATGCATTTGATGAACATTGTGTTTTATCCTTATTTTGACTCGTTTGTTATTGTATCCATTGATGACATCCTGGTGTACTCTCGTAGACAGGAGGAGCATGCCCAGCATCTGAGGATTGTGTTACAGAGATTGAGGGAGGAGAAGGTTTATGGAAAGTTCTCCAAGTGTGAGTTTTGGCTCAGTTCAGTGGAGTTCTTGGGGCACGTGGTGTCCAGTGATGGTATTAATGTGGATCCGAAGAAGATAGAGGTGGTGCAGTGTTGGCCCATACCGTCCTCAGCCACGGAGATTAGGAGTTTTCTTGGTTTGGCGGGCTATTACTGTCGTTTTGTGGAGTGTTTTTCGTCTATTGGATCACCCTTGACAAAATTAACCCAAAAGGGTGCTTGATTCAGGTAGTCGGATAAGTGCGAGGAGAGATTTCAGAAGCTTTAGACTACTTTGACCACGTCTCCAGTTCTAGTTCATCAGCTTCTGGTTCTTACACACTGTATTGTGATGTCTTGAAGATAGGTATTGGATATGTTCTGATGCAGGAGGGTAGAGTGATTGCTTTTGCTTCGTGCTAGTTGAAGACACATGAGAAGAACTATCCTTTCCATGATCTTGAGTTAGTAGCTATTGTTCACGCCTTGAAGATTTGGTGGCACTATTTGTACGGGGTTCATTATGAGATCTTCACTGATCATCGAAGTTTGCAGCATCTGTTCAAGAAGAAGGATCTTAACTTGCATCAGTGGAGGTGGTTGGATATTCTTAAGGACTATGATATCACAATTTTGTACCATCCCAGGAAGTCCAATGTAGTGGTCGATGCCTTGATTGCCGGGCGGAGAGTTTGGGGAGTTTAGCGTATCTTCCAACAGTAGAGAGACCCTTGGCATTTGATGTTCAGTACTTAGCTAGCTATCTTGCCAGATTGGATATTTCTGAGCCTAGTCGGGTATTGGCTTGTGTGGTCTTTAGGTCTTCTCTTTATGATCGTATCATGAAGCGTCAATATGATGACCCCTATTTGCTCGTCCACCGGGACAGGGTTCGACGAGGTGATTCTAGAGATGTGACTATTGGAGATGACGCGGTGTTGAGGATGCAGGGCCAGATATGTATGCCTAGTGTAGATTGGCTATGGGAGTTGATTCTTGAGGAGGCCCAAAGCTCGCGGTATTCTATCTATCCGGGTGCCGCAAAAATGTACTAGGATTTGAGACAACACTATTGGTGGAGGAGGATGAAGAAGGATATAGTTGGGTTTGTGGCTCGGTGTCTCAATTGTCAGCAGGTTAAGTATGAGCATCAGAGACCAGGTGGCTTGCTTCAGAGGTTAGAGACCCCAGAGTGGAAGTGGGAGCGAATCACCATGGATTTCGTAGTTGGGCTCCCACGGACTTCGAGGAAGTTCGATGCTATTTGGGTGATTGTGTTTCGGCTTACCAAGTCCACGCACTTCATTCCGGTTGGTACTACTTATTCTTCAGAGTGATTGGATGAGATTTACATCCAAGAGATTGTTCGCCTTCATGACGCCCTAGTTTCCATCATTTCAGACAGAGGCACACAATTTACATTGCAGTTTTGGAGGGCCGTGCAGCGAGAGTTGGGTACTCAGGTTGAGTTGAGCACAACCTTTCACCCTTATACAGACGGACAATCCGAGCACACTATCCAGATATTGGAGGACATGTTACGCTCTTGTGTAATTGATTTTGGGGGTTCATGGGACTAGTTTCTATCGCTCACGGAGTTTGCATATAACAATAGTTATCAGTCGAGCATTCAGATGGCTCCGTACGAGGCTTTACATGGGAGGCGGTGTAGATCTCCGGTGGGATGGTTTGAGCCGGGTGAGGCTAGGCTCTTGGGTATATACGTAATCCAGGATACATTAGACAAGGTGAAATTGATTCAGGAGCGGCTTTGCATGGTGCAGTCTAGGCAAAAGAGCTATGCTGACAGGAAGGTTCGTGATGTGTCTTTCATGGTCGGGGAGAAGGTTCTACTAAAAGTATCACCCATGAAGGGTGTTATGAGGTTTGGGAAGAGGATCAAGTTGAGCCTCGGTTCATTAGGCCTTTTGAGGTACTTCAGAAGATTGGGGAGGTGGCTTACAAGCTTGCCTTGCCACCTAGCTTGTCGAGTGTGCATCCAGTGTTTCATGTTTCCATGCTTCGAAAGTATGTCAATGATCCATCTCATATTTTGGATTTCAGCACGGTTCAGTTGGATGGTGATTTGACTTATGATGTAAAGTCGGTGGCCATTTTGGAGCGGCAGGTACAAAGGTTGAGGTCTAAGGATATAACTTCAGTGAAAGTGCGGTGGAGAGGTCAGCCTGTGGAGGAGGCCACTTGGGAGACCGAGTTGGATATGTGGAGAAGATATCCATACCTATTTTAGACTCCAGGTATGTTTCTACACTCGTTCGAGGACGAACGTTTGTTTAAGAGGGGGAGGATGTAACAAGCCAGCCGGTCGTTTCGAGAGTTATAGTCATGTTCCCGTATTTCTTCTTCTTTTGTTATTTACATCTGTGATATGTCTTACCGGGTTGGTTGGCTCGGGTCCGGAGTGGTTTCGGAGTGAGTTGAGACACTTAGTCTCTTGATTGGAATCTTGAGTTGGAAAAGTCGACCAGATATCGACTTGTGTGTAAATGAGCTCGAATTTGTTTTTTGATGGTTCTGTTAGCTCCATTAAGTGATTTTAGACTTAGGAGCGCGTCCGAAATATGATTTGGAGGTCTATAGTAGAATTAGTCTTGAATTGGTGAAAATTGAAGTTTTGGCGATTTTGATCGGCAGTGAAAATTTTGATATCGGGGTCAGATTGGATTCCCAAAAGTTGGAGTAGGTTTGTGGTGTCATTTTTGACTTGTTTGTAAAATTTGAGGTCAATCAGGTATGGTTTGGTTGGTTTCTGCATCATTTGTGGAATTTAGAAGTTTAGACGTTCTTTAGGCTTAAATCTGGGTGGAATTTGGTGTTTTGATGTTGTTTTGAGTGACTTGAAGGTTCGACTAAGCTCGTATTGGTTTATAGTACCTGTTGGTATGTTTGGTCAAGTTCCCAAGGGCCTCGGGGTGATTTCGGGTGGTTGACGACTTGATTTGAGTTGAGGAATTGCAGCTGAAGTGCTGCTGCTACTGGTGTAACCGCACGTGCGGAGTTGGAACCATAGGTGCGAGCCCGCAAAAGCGAGGCAAGGATCGAAGGTGCGTCCAAGGAAGAATTGGGTAGAGGGCGCAAGTGCAATGGCACTCCCGCACCTACGATGGTCGCAGAAGCAGACTTCGGAGAGCAGGAGCGTGTTTGGACCTCATGTGCGATGTGACTCCCGCACCTGCCAAGAGCGCAGATGCGGTCACTTATTGCAGAAGCGGAGGCAGTGTGTAAGTGGGTTTTCCACAAAACCGGAGCTTTGTCCAAAGATGTGGCTTCGCAGATGCGCATATTGAGTTGCAGGCTCGAAATTGGTATGACGTGATCAATTGGGCATGTGAGCATGCACCGTGAGAGAATGTAACTTGGTCCGTCCCGTGAGACTATAGCCCATTATTCTTACTACCTGTTTTTCCTTGTCTTTTAGAAATTTGACTGCCTTCCATGTTAGAAACCATGCTTAGGCCATATGATATCACTGTTGGGACCCGCATCGGTCATATACTTGTTAAATTGACTGCTAGTTGTTGTCTTGTACTCAATCACTGTCTTACTTGTGTATCATATCTTTGTTCTCTCTCATTTCTTTTTAATACTTGTTGTATTCTCTGTCTGAACATTATGGTTTCTGTGAGCCCGAGACGCTAGAGAGGTTAGTCATTGAGATACGGCCTGAGTGCCAAGCTGTGAGCTATGTGAGGTATGTGGATCGGTTTGCACGTCGCAACAAGCCTTCAAGCTATATATATGTGTGTGTATATATATATATATATATATGGATCGGGTTGCACGCCGCAGCGCTACAGCGCTTGGGCTAAAGGAGACCCTCCAGAGTCAGTACACCCCTAGTGAGCGTATGTACCTATTGAGAGTGAGTATTGAGGTTGAGAGCCGAAAGTATGAGCTGTTGAGATGAGTTGAGTGACTGTTTCCTTAAGAGGATGTACTTGCTTTTAATTATTGTTGCACTTAGTTGTTATTCTGTTGTTTATGAGAAATTTCTGGAAGATTTATATCTGGTTTACTTGAGCTGGATCTGATTTGACTTAAACTGTCGAATTTGAAAGCATGTTCTCTCTTTACTGAAAACATCTGAAATGAACTATATTTACATAGTTCGTCACTGCTTCTCACTTCCTTACTTAATTTTGTTACTTGCTGAGTTGGTTGTACTCATGCTATATCCTGCACTTCATGTACAGATCCAGGTGTGTACGGTTCTAACGGTCGCTGAGTTCGTACGCGAGCTGATTATCGGAGACTTACGAGGTAGCTCCCGGCATCCGCAATCCTTTTTTCTCCTTCCTTATTATCTTTTCTCTCTTGTATTAGCATTTGGCACAGACTGTAGTAAACTCTGTTTCTAGATTGGTTGTTAGATGCTCATGACTTAGTGACACCTCGATGTTGGGCTATTATTTCGCACTTGTGTTTTTGGTTTTACCCCGTTGTTATGTAAACCTCCGGTTAATTTATTTGCCTTAACTCATTTTTGACATACATTGAAGTGTCGGCTTGCCTAGTTCTACGATAGGCGCCATCACGATGGGTTAGGTATTTGGGTCATGACAAGTTGGTATCAGAGCCTAGGTTACATAGGTCTCACAAGTCATGAGAAGATTTAGTAGAGTCTTGCAGATCGGTACAGAGACATCTGTAATTATCTTCGAGAAGATGCAAAACCCTTAGGAAAACTCCACGTTCTTGAATTCTTGTCGTACGAATCTGTTGATGGGAGTTTCTTAAATAGCTTGTTTGGATGGTTGTTATGTATCGTTTAGTAATATATCATATAGTATTGTATTGTATTGTACTGTATCGTTTTGATGTATACAATGTTTGGTTAGATTGTATTGTTTGCCGTCGTTTCATGATGTCATGCACCAACAATATAAAGAATAAACTAGCAATATTATAAAGAAAAGGTCAAGGACGAGGTAATATTATATAAAAAAGTAGAATAAGGATAAACTAGAATTAATTAAGAATAAAAAGGGGCAAGATGAGAGAAAAAATAACAAAACGACACGACCACACCAAATCGGTTGTTCCATAAAGTGGAACTTTTTGTTATTACGTAACAACAGATTTAAACGGTACGGTACAATAAAAATTAAGTAACAATCAGAACAAACATTGTATTTAAAGTAACAATATGATATGATACAATAGGTAACAACCATCCAAACAAGGTGTAAAGAAACAGGCAAAGCTGGTTTTGATGGAGTGGTTAGGGATGAGAATGGGGAGCTTATTAAGGCCATCTCAATCTTATGTACTGCAGCAATAACAAAGAAGAGGCATGACAGCTAGAGGCAGATCCAGGATTTGAAGATTATGGGTTCCTTCAGCAGCAACAACAACAACAACAACAAACTAGTGTGGTTCCATAGTGTGGGATCTACTGAAAAAATTCGGGAAAACCTTGTCTAAAAGAGCAATGATATGGTATCACAACCTGCCCCCAATTCCGTTGATTTGTTTTCTATGCTTGCAAATGCCTTCGTAAAAGTTCATGTCAGGGCCATCAAAGTCGAGACTAGAAGATCAGACCTCTTTAAGGTCAAGCAAAGAGATAACGAAATGCTCAGGGAATTTGTGTCGAGGTTTCAAATGGAAAGGATGGATCTGCCCCCAATTGCAGACAATTAGGATGTTCAAGAATTCACTCAAGGAATCAAACCCCAAAGCTCTTTGGCCTCATAGCAGCTGAAACAAAATTTGATAGAGAACCTGGTGGTAACTTGGGCTGACGTCCATAACAAGTACCAATTGAAGATAAGAGTGGAGGATAATCAGCTGGGGGCCCCATCTGGGTCCGTGTATCCCATTAGAATTAATGACAGGTGTAAAAGAGTCGTCGATCATAAGCCAACACCGAGCAGAGATCGGTATCAACCGTATAGGGGAGATCAAAGGGGCAGTGGATCCAGACGTAACCCAGCGAGGACTGAAAAAAGAAGCGATAAAGGTCATAATAACCGAGGACTCATACGCAAAAGGCCAATCGGGACCAAGGAGGCACCGATATTATCAGAGTACAAATTCCGCGTTGATGTTTCCAGCATCGTATCAGCCATCGAACACATCAAATATACCAAATGGCCTCGACCATTGCAGTCCGATCTTGCCCAAAGAGATACCAACCTGGTATGTAAGTACCATGGAACCCACGGTCATAGGATCGAAGACTGCCGACAACTAAGGGAAGAAGTTGTCCGATCATTCAATAACAGACACCTCTAGGAGTTTCTGAGTGATCGAGCCAAAAAATACTTCAGGAAAAGGAACGCAGTAAGGTGACCGAGCAAGAGGAACATCAATACGTCATCAACATGATCATCGGTGGAGTCAACATCCCTCAAGGGCCAATGCTGAAGCGCACTAAGGTGTCTGTATTGTTAAAAAAGAGTTTCACACGTAAGCCATCTTTTGACAACTCAGCCAGTCACGTGGACATAGGAAAACACGACAGCTGGATGTGATTTTTTGAAGAGGTACGGTATAAAGGCACGATTCAGTACACCCTCGAGTTTATCAGCCACGGGAAACTTAACCTGATCAAAAGAGGGGAGAGGCACGGTCAGAATGAATCTAAACAAAGTTACGGGTAGATTCAAAGACCCACAATTGATTACTCGAACATTATGTAACCATACCCCAATTACCGTTATCCTTTGTAACGCCTCATTATGTCATAATTAATCATTAATGAGAAACCGTATCAAGAGTTGTACGTTATAAGAATCTCCTATATAAGGGAGGGGAATACAACTTGTAAAGGCATCTGATTCTTGAATATAATTGCCTTCGCTTTTCTATTTCTGCAATATTGTCTGTTATTCATTTTTCTCCATTTTCTTGATTATCAGTAAACCCGTGTTCATCTTAAAAATAAGCTTTAGTCAAAGGGTCTAATTCTTTGGTTAAACAAATTGGTTCCGTTACCGGGAAACTGATAATATTTGTTTGCTTTTCAATTGATATTCTCTGAACTATGTCAAACTCCAACGACAACAACCAGCAAAGGAGTGGAACCCCAGTTCCATCGCCTTCAGGAACCCCACGTGGTTCAAGGGAACAATCCCCAGAAAGATCCATTAACAACAATGGTGATAATGATCAAGCTGTGGAACAAGATCGTGTAAAGGAAATGATTGCAGAGTACGTGAGCCAAGCTTTGCAAGAATTTGCAAGAGGATTACCGGCAGCGTTACCTACACCACCGACACCACCTCCCAATAATACCATCACCATGGAAAATCCTCAATTTGGGTTGGCAAACTCAGGAAGAGGAGATACTCCTAATGAATCTCTTGAAACGAGACCAGGTATATCTAATAACTCAGAATTACAAAATTTACAGCTAACCATGTAGAAACAGATGAAGGAGCAGAATGATCGCATCGAAAAAATTCCTGGAGTACCACCTATCATCAAAGGGATTGATGTTGATAGGTATTCTCAACAACCTTGGAAGCCAAGTGCGGCACACTTGCCTATACCCAAGAAGTTTAAAATGCCCGACGTTCCCAAATATGATGGAACAACTGACCCACGTGACCATGTGACCGCTTTCACTACTGGGGTAAAAGGCAATGACTTAACAAAACTAGAGATTGAATCAGTCATTGTCAAAAAATTTGGGGAAACGCTTACCAAAGGGGCCCTAATCTGGTATTCTCTTCTCCCTGAAAATTCTATTGACTCTTTTGCTGAGCTTGCAAATTCGTTTATAAAAGCACACTCTGGTGCACAAAAAGTTGAGAAGAGAATGAAAGACATATTCAAAATAAAACAAGGAGACACGAAACTACTCCGTGAGTTTGTAGATAGGTTTCAACGAGAAAGAATGCAGTTACCCAGGGGGCCTGATAATTGGGCAGCCATGGCACTCTCAAGAAACCTAAATGATAAAAGCTCAGAAGCCATGAGATGACTTAAGGAAAGTCTAAGATAATTCCCCGCTACAACATGGAACTATGTATATAACATGTATAGTAAATAACTCAGAACAGAAGAAGATATCATTGCTCATTCGAGAGATGAAGATCATTCCAGATCCAGACGTCCTGAATCAGATAGAAGATCAGGTAAAAATAGGTGCGATCCTTGCTTAGGACCCTCGAGACGCGATATTCGCCCCAGGTTCGAAAATACTAGGTCGGACTATAGACCACAAGGAAGAGATGGTCTCATCCTCGTCTAGATCCAGAAAAGATCGAGATGAACGACCTAGGGGTAATACTTAAATTAGGGATCATACCTTTAATGTAAGTACTACTAAACTTGTCTCAATATTGAGGAACATGGGATAAAAGGTTAAGTGGCCCAAAGAGATGCAGTCAAATCCAAGTAGAAGGAACCCAGATCACTGGTGTGAATTCCACAATGATCATGGGCACAAAATTGCGGATTGCAGATTTTTACAAGGTGAAGTAGAAAATTTATTGAAATAGGGATATTTAACAGAATTGTCTAGTGATAAAGATAAACAGGCATACATGAGGAACATTCAGGAGCCCCCAAAGCCTCCTTCTCCAAAACGAACCGTCAATGTGATACACGGTGGTGAAGAAGTAAACAGAGTGATCTGCAAAACAAACATAAAGTTCACAATTACACATGGGAAACGGGCTCGTGAAAATATTGGAGAAGACGATATAACCTTCAATGATGCACATATTGGCGGATTAATGCTTCCACACAACGATGCTCTGGTAATATCTTTACTTATTCATGACACTAACGTAAAAAGAATGTTGACTGATCCAGGCAGTTCAGTCAACATTTCTAAGAGTCGTGGAAGAAATGCTACTGGGGAATCAAGTAATCCCAAGGGCACGAGCCATATCAAGGTTTGATAACTCTACGATTATAACACAAGTAGAAATTGAGCTTAGCACTTATGCTGAGGGGGTGGTCAAAAGTACCAGGTTCCAAGTCATCGATACTGACATGGCTTAGAATGTGATCATGGGAAGGCCATGGATCCACGACATGAAAGCGATACCCTCCACGTTGCATCAGGTAATTAAATTCCCCTCTAAATGGGGGATTCAACAAATCGAAGGCAATCAGAAGACCGCAAGAAATATAAACTCTGTGGTACACTACAACAAGAAAATATAGGTGGAAGAGTTACGAGATAAGGGAATCTCCCAAGCAGGTAATGCCGCCCAAATATGAATGGAAGAAATTACTACCCAAATAGGTACGAAAGGTATTATTGCTGAAACAAGTACGAAAGAAAATACTTACGAGAAGGAGAATCAAGTTACCACGGAAGGTGTACTATATCACACAGATGCAGATTCTAGACCGGACGTCATTCGTGAACTGGAGGAAGATGAGCACATCAAAACAACTATGAAGGAGCTCGAAGCTGTTCCATTATCTGAACAAAAGCCTGAGCAGAAAGTGTATATAGGCACGAGGCTAGACCCCGCTCGAAGAGGTAAGTTAATTGATTATTTAAAGGCTAATGCAGACTGCTTTGCGTGGTCCCACTCAGATATGACAGGCATCCCACCAGAAGTGATGACTCATAAACTAAATGAAGATCTATCCTTCGTACCTGTTACGCAGAAGAAAATAAAGCAAGGACCATTCAAGAACCAAGTGATCGACGAAGAGGTTCAAAAACTTTTAAGGATTGGTTCGATACGAGAGGTAACGTACCCTAACTGGCTAGCAAACACTGTGGTAGTACCTAAAAAGAATGGCAAGTGGAGAGTATGCGTAGATTATAC
>ML309501.1:29886-113756 GCA_005239505.1 Nicotiana paniculata
CGGGGGACTTACTGTTATAAAGTTATGCTTTTGGCTTGAAAAACGCTGGAGCCACCTATCAAAGGTTAGTGACTAAAATGTTCCAAGAACATCTTGGAAAGACGATGGAAGTCTATATTGATGATATGTTGGTAAAATCAACACAAGAACAAGACCATTTCCAGCATCTCTCTACGGCTTTTGATATTTTACGCAGGTATAATATGAAGCTAAATCCAGAGAAATGCGCTTTTGGAGTGCAATAAGGTAAATTTTTGGGTTTCCTCGTATCGAACAGAGGAATAGAGGTAAATCCCGCTCAAATTAAAGCTATAGAGGAAATACCTGATATTTTAACAAATAGAAAGGAAGTTCAAAGACTAACAGAGAGAATAGCAGCTTTAGGAAGGTTTATTTCTAAGTCTTCCGAAAAAAGTTTTAAATTCTTCTCAGTTCTCAAAAAGCAGAATCAGTTTGAATGGACTAAAGAATGTCAGCAAGCCCTCAAGAATCTGAAGATTTATCTATCGAAACAACCACTGCTTTCAAAGCCAAAAAAAGGGGAGAGATTGTACATCTACCTGGCTGTCTCAGAAATTGCTGTAAGTGCAGTACTGGTAAGAGAAGAAAAAGATAAACAATCACCTATATATTATGTAAGTAAAACTTTGCTAGATGCTGAGACTAGATATCCACATTTGGAAAAGTTAGCCTTAGATTTAATAATGGCATCTAGAAAATTACGATCATATTTTCAATGCCACCCAATCACTGTTGTGACCTCATATCCTTTAAGAAATATTCTGCACAAACAAGAATTGTCAGGAAAATTAGCCAAGTGTGCCATAGAATTAAGTTAGAATGAAATAATCTATCAGCCTAGGACTGCAATTAAGTCTCAAATACTAGCTGATTTTGTTGCTGACTTTAGTAATAGCATTATACCTGAAGTAGAAAAAGAGTTACAACTCTTTAACGGTTCTAATCCAGGCCTATGGACCTTTTTCACCGATGGTTCTTCAAATATAAAAGGTGTCGGCTTAGGCATAGTCTTAATATCACCCACGGGTGAAAAGACACGGCAAGCTATCAAGTGTTATCCTATAACTAACAATGAAGTAGAGTACGAAGCTGTTATTGCAGGTCTTGAACTCGTACGGGAACTCTCAATCGAGCAAATTGTGATCAACAACGACTCCCAACTTGTAGTACATCAGATACAGAGGACTTACATGCTCGAGAGGCTAGAATGCAATAATATCTTGAAAAAGCACGAGAGCTCGTGAGACAATTCAAAACATGGAAGGTAATGCAAACACCTAGAGAGGAAAATGCAGAAGCAGATGCATTAGCTAACCTCGCAGAAGTCACGGAAGTAAAAAACAAAGACAATGCAATTGTCGTCCAACTATTTCATTCAATAATAGATCAGGACAGGAATGAGGTAACTTTCAACAACTTAACCTGGGACTCGAGAAACGAAATTCTTAATTTTTTACAGAATGGCACCGTACCTGAAGACAGGAAAGAAGCTCAAGCACTTAGCCGCAAATCTGCATGGTACTGCCTTATTCGCAACTCACTTTATCGCAAGATGTTCGGAGGACCCCTAGATAAATGCCTCGGACCTAACCAAACGGAATTTGTGATGAAAGAAGTCCTCGAAGAACACAGTGGAAATCACTCAGGGGCGAGATCCTTAGTGAAACCCTAATCAGAGCTGGATACTATTGGACTAAGATGGAAGAAGAAGCCGAGAACTTCATATCCAAATGTGACAGGTGCCAAAGGTTTTCCAATAACATGCATCGGCCAGCGGAATTATTGCATCCGATAATATCCCGATGGCTTTTCATGAAATGGGGTATGGACATAGTGGGACCTCTTCCCACAGCTAAATGACAGGTACGGTTTTTACTCGTGCTAACCGACTATTTTACAAAATGGGTAGAGGCTGAAGCGTTCAAACAAGTGCGAGAAAAGGAAGTTAAAAGCTTCTTATGGCGAAAAACAATATGCCACTTTGGAATACCAAAGGAAATCGTGTGCGATAATGGCCCACAATTCATAGGCTCGCAAATCACAGAATTCTTCGAAAGTTGGAAAATCAAACGGATCACTTCAACGCCGTATCACCCCGTGGCTAATGGTCAAGATGAGTCAACGAATAAGGTCATCATCAACAATCTAAATAAGCGGCTAGATAAAGCCAAAGGAAACTGGCCTGATGATTTACCAGCGGTACTATGGGCATACAGAACAACTTCAAAAATAGTCACGGAAGAAACTCCGTTCGCACTTGTTTATGGCTCTGAAGTCTTAAATACCTGTGGAGATTGGCGAACCAAGCATAAGGTTCTCAGCAGCCATGGAGGGAGAAAACAACGATGAATTGAAGACCAACCTGGACCTGCTCGAACCACAGAGAGAAGCAGTATTGATACGGATGGAAGCTCAAAATCAAATCATAGAGCGTTATTACAACCGTAAAGCTTATCTCAGGTACTTCAAGATTGGGGACTTCGTCCTCAAAAGAGTCTTTCAATCAACGAATGAAGCAGCTTTTGATAACTGAGCCAGTCACGTGGACACATGAAAACGCGGCAGCTGGATGTGATTCTTTGAAGAGGTACGGTACAAAGATGCAAGATTTAGTAAACCCTCAAGATTATCAGCCACGGGAAACTCAACATGATCAAAACAGCGGAGAGGCACAGTCAGAATGAATCTAGACAAAGCTACAGGCAGATTCAAAGACCCACAATTGATTACTCGAATGTTATGTAACCGTACCCCAATTACCGTTATCCTTTGTAACGCCTCATTAATGTCATAATTAGTCATTATTGAGCAACCATAGCAAGAGTTGTACGTTATAAGAATCTCCTATATAAGGGAGGGGAATACAGCTTGTAAAGGCATCTGATTCTCGAATATAATTGACTTCGCTATTCTATTTTTGCAATATTGTCTGTTATTCATTTTTCTCCATTTCCTTGATTATCAGTAACCCGTGTTCATCTTAAAATAAGATTTAGTCAAAGGGTCTAATTCTTTGGTTAAACAGTGTCCACTACAAGGGAAAAATAAACCTGAGATTACATGCCCAAGGGGACCATCTCTTTCTACGATGAAGACGATGAAGCCATCGTGAAACCGCATAACGATGCCCTGGTAATTTTTGTACTCATAAGTAAATCTTGAGTTAAGTGTGTGTTGATTGATCCAGGTAGCTCGGCCAATATCATCAGATCGCGGGTGGTAAAGCATCTGGGTCTACAAGACCAAATAGTGCCCACGGTCAGGGTCTTAACGCATTCAACATGTGAAACTACTAAAGGGGAGATAATCCTTCCGGTGAACACCGCTAGATCTATTCAGGAAACAAAGTTCTACGTCATTTGGGGGGGGGGAGATATGAGGTACAACACTCTATTAAGAAAGCCATAGATTCACAACATAAGGGCAATACCCTCGACAATACACCATGCATTGAAGTTCCCCACAATGAGAGGGATCAAAACAGTTTACCGAGAATAGCCGTCCACAAAACAAATTTCACGATCGATGAGGTGATGCTGATATCCGCCCTCTCAACATCAAAGAACCCGAAATTGGTTAGAAAGGAAGAAACTAAATAGAAATCATCGACACCGGTCTCGATCGAACCGGAAAAGGAATCAACAAGTAGGCGAGGATGATGATTACGGAGTTCCCAGGTTGTTCGTCGCCCCTGACAATTTTGATGCCACCAAGTCAACGGTCGAGGAGCTGGAACAATCATATTGATCGAATATTTGCCCGATCGGAATGTATACCTAGTCACGGGGTTAACTCCCGAGCTCAGGAAGAAACTCATTGAATATAGCTAACATGGATTGTTTTGCTTGGTCCCATCTTGATATGACAGGGATCCCGCTAAAAATAACTACTCTCAAGCTGAAATTGGATCCGAAGTTGCACCTAGTTAAGCAGAAAAGGAGGCCTTATTCCGAAGTCAAGCATGCATTTATCAAAGACGAAGTATCCAAACACCTTAAAATAGGTTCCATTCGGGAAGTTAAGTACCCGGACTGGTTATCTAACGTAGTAGTGCCTAAAAAAAGGAAATAAATTATGAATGTGTGTAGATTACAAAGACTTGAACAAGGCATGCCCTAAGGACTCTTTTCCTTTGCCTAACATCAATTGCATGATCGATGCGATGGCCGGCCACGAGTTAATTATTTTTCTCGACGCCTATTCTCGGTACAACGAAATCCAGATGGACCTAGGCGATCAAGAAAAAACTTCCTTCATCACTAAATTCGGCACCTAATGTTATAACATAATGTCGTCCGGACTAAAAAATACTAGTGCCACCCACCAACACCTAGTAAACCGGATGTTCGAAGAATAAATAGGAAAATCAATGGAGGTTTACATTGATGACATGTTACTTAAGTCCCTACGAGCAGAGGAACATTTGGTACATTTGCAGGAAACCTTCAACATACTGAAGAAACACAATATGCAGCTGAACCCGGAGAAATGAAAGTGTTGTTGACCTCGGGGACTTCCTCAGAATCTGGACCCTCTTTACGGATGGAGCCTCGAACGCAAAAGGGTCCGGACTCGGCATCGTGTTGAAGCCGCCTATGAGTAACGTAGTTAGGAAATCTATTAGAAATGGGAAATTGAATAACAATGAGGTCGAGTATGAGGACATCATTGCAGGTCTCGAACTGGCTAAAAGTCTGGGGGCCGAAGTGATCAAAGCTAAATGTGATTCCTTCCTTGTGGTAAATCAAGTCAATGGGATATTCGAAGTGAAAGAGGAACGAATGCGAAGATAGTTTGATAAACTACAGGTAACACAACATCGATTCAAGTAATGGACCCTACAACACGTGCCCCTGGATCACAATAGCAAGGCCGATGCTCTGGCTAACTTGGGTTTGTAGGTTATGATGATGAATTCATCTCGGGAACGGTCGTAAAACTTATAAAATCAGTGGTGGAAGAGTCGATGCCGAGATAAGCTCAACAAGTTTAACTTGGGACTGGAGAAACAAGTACATAGACTATTTAAAGATTGAGAAGTTGCCCTCAGGTCCCAAAGAATGGAGAGCTCTGTGCTCGAAGGCAGCAAGCTTAGAATGTCCAAAGATACTCTATTCAGAAGAACGTTCGATGGCCCACTCGCCATATGCTTGGGGCCGGGATACACCGAATATGTTTTGAGGGAAGTTCACGAGGGAACTTACGGAAACCGTTCGGGGGCAGAATCGTTGGTTCAAAAGATAATCAAAGCCGGCTATCACTGGATCAACATGAAGAAAGATGAGAAGGACTTTGTACAAAAATGCGACGACTGTCAGAGGCACGCACCAATGATCTACCAACTCGGGGAGTTTCTAAACTCGATCCTGTCGTCCTGGGCATTCATGAAATGAGGAATGGACATCTTCGGTCCTCTACCATGGGCACCGGGTAAATCTCAATTTATACGATTTATGATTGACTATTTCTCTAAATTGGTCAAAGCTCAAGCATCTGAGAAGGTTCGGGAAAAATAAAGCATCGACTATATTTGGGACCACATAATATGTCGGTTCGGTATACCGCCCGAGATAGTGTGTGATAACGGGAAGTAGTTCATTGACAACAAGGTAAGAAAATTTATTGAGGACCATAATATCAAAAAGATCGTGTCAACACCCTATCACCCTAGTGAGAACAGACAGACAGAATCGACGAACAAGACAATCCTTCAAAACCTTAGGAAAAGGTTGACCGATGCCAAAGGAAAACTGAAGGAAATCCTGCCCGAAGTCTGGTGAGCATACCACACGACCTTAAAATCCAGTATCGGGGCCACCCCATTTTGTTTGGTCTATGGTCCCGAAGCACTAATACCGGTCGAGGTGGAAGAACCGAGCCTCAGGTTCCCATATGCAACCGAAGAACCAAAAGACGAGGCCATGAGCACGATCCTAGAACTACTGGATGAGAGGCGCGAGGCCACTCTAATCCGGCTGGCTGCCAAAAAGTAGCAGATAGAAAAATATTACAACCAAAGAGCAAACCTCCTACACTTCAACATCGGGGATTTGGTGTTAAGAAGAGTAACACAGTACACCCGAAAACTGAACGAAGGGAAGCTAGGACGGAATTGGGAAGGTCCATATTGAGTCATCGGTATTACCATTAAAGGTTTGTATAAACTCGAAATAGGAGACGTCGCACAACTACCAAACAACTGGAACGTGACCCACTTAAAATGATATTACTACTAAGGTACGACCTCATTCATTTTTTATTTTATTTATTTTATTATGGTTGGGCTAACACTTGCAGGAAACAACCAAAGGAGAGTGTAGCTTTTAGGTCTGAAAGCACGCATTGCACTCTTTTTCCCTTGAACCAGTTTTGTCCCAAATGGGTTTTCCGACAAGGATTTTAATGAGGCAACAATAAACCGTGCTAAATTAGAATCAAAGATCTATTTTAAATTGGAGTCAATGGTCGCATCAACAGTATCCCCCACTCGAAGATCGACCTAGAATACTGGGGCCATCACCCTCGGTTCATGATTTTTAGCAAGGAAGGAAACTCTATGCCCGAACAGTCTAGGCTCGGTGGTTAGAAATTATTGTAAGGGCCAAACGGTTAAATGAACCATGCCCGCATAGGTCACCTCGGCCATAATACAAGATTTTACACGCTTACAATCTTGTACGTTACACGAAGAAAGGAAATAAAGTTTCTACCTTGCTGACAAACATTTTTTGCTTCTTAAAAGTATCGAGCCTAAAGGCTATTCCGACCAGGAAAATTTCTAGCCCAAAAGGCTACTCCTACTCGAGGATTGCCGTCCAAGATAAGCTCGGATAGCTCGGGTTATCGAAACCCGGAGGCACAAAGCCTATTAGGGTGCCCAAACCTAAAAGGCTACGGCCATCCTAAAAATAGTTCGGAGATGTCCGAAGACCGTAATCAAAACATAAGGTCTTCAACAAAATTCTAAATCTATTAAAAGGTTACCCTCGAAAAAGATACAGCCTAACAACATTTAAAGAAGCATCTCGGGGATATTTCCGTTCATTCTGAGCTTACACAAGTACGAGAAAAAATTGCATCGAGGACAAGTCTTGTTCGGACCTGCGAAAAGTGACTTATTACTACGTTTGATTCTGTGCTAAGGCATTAGAAATATTTGCAATAATAAAAAGATGCTAAGATAATAGACTTGCACATTGCCAAAAGGGAAATATTTTATATTCCGGAATATCTTTACCAATGCCCAACAAAAAAGGCCTCAACAAAATATATGTACAAGATACAAAAAACAAAACGAAATAATCCTAAGGCATCTACGCCTGATCTTCACAGGACCCGAATCATCACCAAGGCCGTCGAGGCCTTCGGTTTCTTTAGAGCCCTTTGATCCTTCTTCAGGTTCAGATAGCTTCTTGGCTTCGACTTCAAGTATTTTCACCTCCTCGATCTCGGCCGACAGTTTGAAGCCTCGGGCATGGACCTCTTCTAGGGTCTCCCTCCGGGATAGCCGCCTCACATACCCGGCAGTAGTCTTCAGGTGAGCCTCGACTGTCTCGACATCAGCCTTATACTGGGCCACCATCTCTTCAGCATCCGCGGAGGTTGTGCGTAGCTGAGACTTTATAGCTTCACATTCGTTACCAAGGGCATCCCACTCTGCCAGAGCGGAGCTCAACTATGTTCGGAGTTCATCATTCAACTGGGACTGCTTGTCGGCCTTTACTTTTGCTACCCAAAGTTGAACCTCCTCCAGTGTGAGCTGTGCCTATGCGGTTTCTTTCTCCGAATCCAGCCGGTCCATTTTTCTCTTCTAACCATCGGCCATCGCTTGGACCTCATTCATTTCAGTTCAGAGCTGGTCGATCCTATCAATCTTCTGCTGAACCTGCGAGGTTTGGTCTTTATTATCCATCGCTAAGTCTCCATTGCTAACTTAAAAAACCTTTATGTTTTCGACCAGATCGATATGTTCCCTCCTTAGGATCGAAGCGTCCTTCTGACCCTCATCCAGCTCGCCGTGAAGGCCCTTTTATGGCTCCTTTGTGTTGCTCACTGAGAAGCTTGTACATATCTCTTTTCTCAGTAAGCTCCTTAACCTTAAGCTCAAGTTGGTTAACCTCAGCTCGGTACCGAATAAAGCTTTCGTGATGAAGTACCGAGGCCTCAAAAGGGATTAAAAATGAGAAATATCAAAAATTCAAAGTTTGGAAGAGCATAACGATGCCTGCTTCACTTTGTTGAACAGGCACGACACGTCCACCTCATTTATTTTTGCATGGCCTTCTTCGGTCACCAGGCATCAGAGGTAATTCGATACTCCCATGGGAGCAGAAAGAACCCGGGCATCCTCCAGAACAGTGATGATTATTGACCTCTTATGGCCGGGATCTACACTCGATGCGGAGAACCAGTTGATTAATAGGCTCGAGTTCAGCCCATCAACTTCTGAAGATGGATCCTTTCTCAGAACTTCCAGGTCGCCCAGCCCGAAAACATCTTCCAAGACGGACGAGTCCACGCCGTCGAAAAAGGAACGAAGGGGATCGTCCACGCCATGAGCCCCTTCGTTAGGCCTCTCCTTCCCTGCTCGGGCCTCCTCGAGCATGAACTTGGTATAGGAAGGCGACCCTGAAATCTCTATTACACTGGGTGCCTCCTTCGGAGTGGAGACGGCAACCCGGGAAGTCTCAGCCTCAGTCTCCTCATCAATCCCCCAAGTCTGAGGGAGATTAGCCTCATGGATCTCCTCCTTAACAGCTGCCATCTCCTCGGGAGAAGTCGACCCATGGGCCATGAAAAAGTTTTCTTCCTCGGGCTCATCCCTGAGCCAAAGAACCGAGTCTGAGTCGGGTGCTCAAGAGCTAGAACTTTCCTTTGGATTACGGCTCAACCTTTTCTTTGGCTTCTTCTTCTCTGAGCTCGGGGAATCCAAAGCCTTCCTTTTCCTTTTTTCACCAACTATAGCCCCGAGCTGCCCCAAAGAGGAGGGGTCAACGGACCAGGACACATCCTCGTCCCCTCCTGAAAGCCTAAGTTCAATTGTCTTAGGCAAACCTACTAAAATAAAAGTGAAGAAAAGAGAGTAAGTACGATGCAAATGGTAGAGATCGATGTTACCTATTCGGGGAAGGATCTTCCCATGAGAATAGGCCTCCCATCGGCCCCTCGACAGTTTTCTCCATGTGCGTTCAGAATAAGACATCTGTGAACAAATTCCCTCGACCCACTCCTTGAGCCGAGGGATAGCATTAGGGACTCGAGCGATGGCTGCACTATCGACCCGATGTTACCTATTCGGGGAAGGATCTTACCATGAGAATAGGCCTCCCATCGGCCCCTCGAGAGTTTTCTCCATGTGCGCTCGGAATAAGACATCTGTGAACAAATTCCCTCGACCCACTCCTTGAGCCGAGGGATAGAATTAGGGACTCAAGCGATGGTTGCACTATCACAAGTACCAGTGAGAAAAAAGGAGATGAACGTAAAATGGCATTCAATGGGAAACTGTACTTACGAGATGCATTTCATTTCTCAGGGAATGGAATGAACTTGGGGAGGAACCAAGTCTTCGGTATTCGCCTAGACGAAGCGCCTCTGCCAGCCCTGCTCCTGTTCCTCATCGATACTCGAAAATGGGGTTTGCTAGCCCAACATGTGAGCTTTATTAGTCCCCCTCGAAAGATTCGGGGACTGTATAAGTGGAGTACATGATAGATGGTGAACCGACGAGATTCGGTCTTGTTCACGAAGTGACGAAGGAGGATCACAATCCTCCACATCGACATGTGGAACTAACTGAGGAATACTTCGTACCTCTTGCAGAAGTCTAAAATACCCGGGTCCATCGGGCCCAATGTGAAGGGATAAGTGTAAGAACTTAGATACCCTTCCACATAGGTAGTGATGGAGTCCTCAGGCCCGGGGACTACTACGTCCTTCCCCGTCCAGTTGTAGTCCTCTCGGACCACGGGAATAACGTCTTTGATAATGGAGCATATATACCTTGATTCTCCTTCACCCCGGCCCTTTACAGATGAGGGCTTTTCAACCTTCAAGTCATCTGCTACTGAGCATGCCCTAGGGATGAACTTTTTCAAAGGAGGCTCGGGATCCGGTTCATCGGTAGCCGTGCTAGGAGCAGACGTGTCGAGAATGACATATCAGAAGTGACCACCTCGATTTCAGCGGTCGGTTGGGAAAAAGAAGAAGTGACTTGTTGAGGAATAGATTTGGATGGTTTGGCCATTGTTATCTGAAAAAGCTTGAAAGGTCTAAGAAAAGGTTTTGAAAAATGAAGAGTCGAGTGTGCTGATTTGGGTAAAGACTAGGTAAATACCGAGAAATTACAGAGAAAGTTTGAATAACAGAGGTAAAAATATGAAAGTGTGAAGAAGGTGAGTAACAACTTTAAGAATCGAAGGTAGAAGCTTGGTCAAAAGGTGAAAATGAATGAAGAATGAATTCTTTTATAGAGGTTTCGTGACGCTTCACATTCAGAGGTGACCTGCCGATGGATGACACGTGTTCGAAGTCAGAACGATGCGATTGAGCAAACGTTTCGGCTTCTTTGTCGTTTCTGTCGCGATATATTAAAGAAGGAGGTGAAAAACAACTGTCGTTTCTCATTGTTTTGTAAACCTCCTCTCTAAGAAACGAGGGGACTATCAGTATAAGAGTAAAATCGAGCTCGTTGAACATCTAGGTTTCCCTATGGGACAAACGGGACTCGAATGTGATCATAAGGATTCGAAGTCTGGGCGAAAAACCTCTCACATCTGTGATGAAGCAAAACACCCGCCCTCGGAAGCATCCGGGCCATATCTCCTAGGTGTGATTCAAGTCCCTCAACTTCGGAGTGCATTACCAAATGGTCGAACACGATTAACAAAGATCGGTGATATCCATGCCCAACCGGATGTCACGACGTAAATCTCGGCCCGTATCAGCAGTGAATCAGTGATTAGCATAAAGAAAGATTTTTATCCTTTTTTAAAATTGTACTTAGGGTGAAATTCCCCTACAATATAAGGGAGAAACTAATTGTTCATTAGACACATTGTAACATGCATATCAATGGAATATACTCTTTTTTTCTATGTTATTCAAAGTCCTTACTTTTGTTCATCAGTTCTTCATTAGAGTGATCTCGGGATCGGAGGCAGGCACTTCCTTAAACCGTTACTGAGTCAGGGATCACTCTCTTTATTGGTTTGGTAATTTATTGCGTTTTTATCTGTTTAATGTGACGTCATTTATCATTTGTATTGAATTAATCTGCATATCCCTAAAATCACATATAAATTAAATATTACTCGCTTTGGAAGGTAAAATGTTTGATAGTATTGAAATTACTTGAAGCAATCTAGGAACAGGCTTTTCAAAATTTTAAGGTTTATATATGCTGTGATAGGTTTAAAGTATCTTAGATTTATGTTTTGATGATCTAACAAACTTATTGTCAAGAACCAGATAAAGGACCTGATGCACACTTGGTATATTTATTCATCAATGGACCCAAGCTAATGTGAGTTGTCTGACTTCAGACATAAAGAATCAACTCAGGGACCTGATCCCTTGGAGTTTCCCTGACGGCCGCACTAAGTCAACTCTACAGCTGGAAAGTGACTGCCTCACTGTACACACTACAGTGCAGAAACAGTGCAGTAGTCACTTCCCATTGAGAAGGGATTTTTACCAACCAAGTGCTTACATCATCCATGTGATATCATCCTAAGTATATCAACAAGAAGTATTACAACAAAACATCACTTGAACATTTTGTGATGTTCACTCAAGCATTGAAGATATGATAGAGCATTGAAGTCACAAGTGTATCAAGAACAAAGTGCAACACTACTATAGACTAGTTCCATAACAAGTCTTGTGTATGTTCTTAGTTGAGTTGTGTCTTTGTATTTGTTCTTCATTGTAATTCTTAAGTTTCTTATCTAGAAGCTTTTACTAGGAACCTCCAAAAATCATAAACCCTTAGAGTTTGTGTCGCGACTAGAGTTAGTCATGAGTTGAAGTCTTTGTAATAGAGTTATTACAAAGTGACTTGTAATAGGTGTATTACAAGTTAGTGAGGTTGAAGTCTTTGTAATAGAGTCATTACAAAGTGGCTTGTAATAGGTGTATAGCAAGTTAGTGAAGTTGAAATCCTACCAGTGTAGGTCGTGGTTTTTATCCCCTTGAATAGGGATTTTTCCACGTAAAAAATCATGTGTCTCATTTACTTACTATTTCATTAGTTAGTACTGCGGGAACTGTTACAAGACCAGGTCTCTATACAGTTTGGTAGACTCATATATTCTATCAATTGGTATTAGAGCAGGTTCTTTGTAAAAGGTTAACACCTATAAAGGATCTCCATGGTTGCTCCACCAAACTTTAAGGAAGATAGTGATATGGTCTATCTTACCAGAAGATTCCAAAAAATGGTTCAAAGAAATGGTGGAATACCAAAGAGAGGTAGCTCTAGGAAACCAAAGAACTATGATCTCTGTCACAAGTGCAGAAAGCCATGACATTTCATCAAAGACTGCCCACTTCTAAAGTAAGAGCATTACAAGCACAACTCTGAGAAAGCAGCAAAAAGGAACACGGTTCCTGACAAGCGCTTCAAACGAAAAAGTGCAGCTGACAATGTGTGAAGCAAGCTCTTGCTTCATGGGGAGCCTCCTCCAGTGAATCAGAAAAAGAAAATGATGCAGGAGACAACTCTATGATGGCAGTGGAAAATGAAGCAAAGGAATACGATTCATTATTTGCATTGATGGATCAGTATGATGATGATAAAGATGACGACAATGATGAGGTAAATTTCAGGGATGTTCATAGGAATTTGAAATCCTATTCTCCTAAGAAACTAATGTCATAAGGATGCCTTGTCAATAGAGTTAGGAGATGTTGAACAAACTAGGGATGACTTGGTTGTCTGTGTGATTGATTTAAAAGGAATCATAGATAATCTTGAAAAGGAGAAAGAAGTTTTAATTGGAAAGATCAATAGTGTAGAAAATGAGAGAGGTCTGACGGTAGTGGTTGTTGACTTGAAGGAAACCATAGAAAACCTTAGCAAAGAAAAGAATACCCTAGTAGAGAAAGTTGCAACTACTGAGCAAGAGAGAGATGACTTTTTAGTGGTAATCGCAAACCTAGAGGAAACAATTGAGGGACTTAAAATAGAATATAGGCATGTGAGCATTGATAAAGGAAAGGAAGTATCTAGTGAGGCACATATTAATCTTGAAAAAGAATTAAATGATGTGCAAATTAGTTTGTAAGGTGAGCTTGAGAAAAATAGGCAACTTCAAGCAGAATTGGAAAAAGTAAAAAATGATCTTGGGAAATCTCTTAAGTGGACCTTGTCCTCAGATGCTGTTACATCCATGTATTTCAATAATAGTGGAAACATACATGGAATAAGATTCCAAAAGGAGAAAATTCCTTACAACCCTCACAACAAGTACGTCACTGTACCTGATAACTGGCTTTGTACCCACTGTGGGAAGAATGGGCACTTCAAGGAAAATTGTCAGGCCAGAGTTCAATCTATTCATAAAAACAAAGTTATTGCTGAAAAAGTGACTACTAAAAAGGGACCAGGTGCCACTCGCAAAAAACGTATTTTACCTGCTTGGACTAGGAAAACTCTCATTCACCCGTTTCCTCATTACAAGGGACCCAAACTGGTTTGGGTTCCTAAATCTAACCCTTGATTTATCTGTACAGGGAACAATGAGAGGAAGCAGCCTACAATGGATCATGGACAATAGATTCTCTAAGCACATGATTGGGAACACCATGGACTTCCTTTCATTGAAATCCCTGCAAGGAGGGAATGTATCCTTTGGAAATGGTAAAAAAAGGGTACATTCTCGGTATTGGAAAGGTTGGAAAGTCTCTTTCACACTCAATTGAGAACATGTACTATGTGAATGGTATGAAGTACAGTCTCTTGAGTGTCTCTCAAACCTGTGATAAAGGGAACAAAGTAGAGTTCTTGTCTAAAGTGTGCACAATTACTAATCTGGTAACTGGTGAAGTGGTCCTAATAGCCAAAAGATACAAGAACATCTATGTTGCTGATTTTGAGTCTCTACAAGCTGGTGATATAAGCTACCTGAAAGCAGTTGATGATGATGTAGATTTGTGGCATAGAAGGTTGGGGCATGCAAGCTTCTCCCTTCTGAATAAATTGATACAGAAGGACCTGATTTGTGGTCTGCCAAATTCAAATTTCAAGGAGCACATAGTGTGTGATGCATGTGCTAGAGGGAAACATGTGAAATCATCCTTTAAGCCAAATAAGGATTTCAGCACATCAAAGTCACTTGAACTCCTTCATATAGATCTATGTGGTCCTATGACAGTGCCAAGAAGGGGTGAAAAAAGATATATCTTTGTAATTGTAGATGACTATTCAAGGTTCACTTGGACACTATTTCTCATAACAAAAGATGAGACATTCGAAGTGTTCCTGGCCTTTATCAAGAAAATACAAGTGAAGATGGAATTGAAGGTAGCCTGCATCAGATCTAACCATTGAACAGAATTCGACAACCAAGTTTGATGAGTTCTGCAGTGAAATTGGGATCACCCACAACTTCTTAGCTCCAAGGACTCCACATCAGAATGGAGTCGTTGAAAGAAGAACAAAACTCTCGAAGATATGGCCAGAACAATGCTCATTGACAGTGGAATTGCCAAATATCTCTGGGCAGAAGCAATAAACACTGCATGCTACCTGGTGAACAAGTGAATGATCAGATCCCTCTTGAACAAAATGCCCTATGAGTTTCTCAATGGAAGGAAACCCAAGATGACTCATCTGAGAAGCTTTAGAGGAAAATGTTATGTTCTCAACAACGGAAAGGATCATCTTGGGAAGTTCGATGCAAAAAGTGATGAAGGACTTTTTCTAGGATATTCTTCTCATAACAAACCTTAAAAAGTGTACAACAAGAGGACCCAGTGCATGAAAGAAAGTTTTCATGTGATATTCAACGAGACACCTCCATCTGGCAAAAAAGAAAGCAGGGACGATCAAGACAATGAACCATTGTTGGTTCCTGGAGAGATCACTGAGGTTTCAAATGGAAAAGCGGATATGATGAGTCAGATGAAGGGAACGGGTGAAGATAATGAAACCTCCTCTTCCACTTTTCAAGAGGGACCTGGTACCCAAATCACTACCACTGAAGATGAAGAAAGAGTTGTTGATGCAGTTCAAAGCACTCAACAGAGATCAGAATGAGAAGTGAAAGGGAACCAGTCAAGTTTACCCAGTTCTTCTGCCAATCAGATTCCAGTCCCCAATTGGAAACATAAAAGCTCTCATCCACTTGATAATATAATAACCCCTTTGATTTAGGAGTCCAGACAAGATAAAAAAGCAGAAATTCCCTAACCTTCTCAGCCTTTCTATCTCAAATAGAACCCAAAAATATTAAAGAAGCCTTGAAAGATGCAGACTGGATCACGGCTATGTAAGAGGAACTACATCAATTTGAAAAAAACAAGGTATGGCACCTGGTACTTAGACCCACAGATAGAACCATCATAGGGACCAGGTGGGTGTTCAGAAATAAGCTGGATAAACATGGAAACACTACAAGGAACAAATCAAGGCTTGTTGTCCAAGGCTACAATCAGGAGGAAGGGATTGATTATGATGAGACCTTTGCCCCAGTTGCTCGCATGGAAGTTATTAGGATTCTTATTGCCTTTTCATCCCATATGGAGTTCACCTTGTTCCAAATGGATGTAAAGAGTGCATTTTTGAATGGTTTTCTCAAGGAATTTATGTCAAGAAACCTCCATGTTTTGAATGTCATGAACATCCTGAGTATGTATTTAAATTGGATAAGGCACTCTATGGATTGAAGTAGGCCCCTCGTTCTTGGTATGAAAGACTATCCAAGTTTCTCTTGGAAAATGTATTCACAAGAGGAAAAATTGACAATACTCTATTCTTGAAGAAACGAGGAAGGAACCTGCTCATCGTTCAGGTATATGTTGATGATATCATATTTGGGGCAACATCAGACTCATTGTGTGAAGAATTTCCTAAACTCATGGGAAGTGAGTTTGAAATGAGCATGATGGGGGAGCTAAACTTCTTCTTGGGTCTTCAAGTGAAGCATTCCACAAAGGGAACATGTATCAGTCAACAGAAATACATCAAGGAACTTCTGAAGAGGTTTGATATGGAAGCATCAAAGGTGATTGATACCCCTATTTCTACTGCCACTGAGCTGGACATGGATGAATCTGGATCACCTGTAAACCAAACAATGTATTGAGGAATCATTGGATCACTACTCTACCTTACTGCCAGCAGGACATACATTGTGTTCAGTGTGGGTCTATGTGCAAGGTTCTAATCTAATCCTAAGGAATCCCACCTGAAGGCTGCTAAGAGAATTCTGAGATATCTTAAGGGCACACAGGACCTGGTTCTGTATTACCCTTCAGGTGATAATTTCAATCTTATTGGTTATGGTGATGCTGACTATGCAGGTTATCTGGTGGACAAGAAAAGCATATCTGGAATGGCTCCTTTTCTAGGATCATGCCTACTCTCATGGGGTACAAGGAAGCAAAACTCAGTAGCTCTCTCAACAACTGAAGCAGAATATGTTGTTGCAGCTTCTTGCTGTGCTCAACTCTTGTGGATCAAACAACGATTGGAGGATTTTGGAGTTCACACTGATTGTGTACCTCTTCTATCTGACAACACCAGTGTACTCAACATGGCAAAGAACCTGGTCCAGCATAAGAGAACCAAGAACATTGATGTGAGACATCAGTTTCTCAGAGACAATGTGGAGAAAGGGGCTTATTTCCATGAAGTTCTGTAGTACAAAAAACCAAATTGAAGACATCTTCACCAAAGCTCTAGGCAGGGAACATTTAGAGAAAAACAGGATGGCACTGGGGTTACTTAAGCCTAATTGAGAACCTGATTCCTTTCCATATGGCTATGAAAGTTACATTTAGGTAAATCTAGCTAAAGTGTTTTCTACCAAGCCTAACTCACTTCTATACTGTTGCAGGTAAACATGCATGATGATTATAGAAGCTGAAGGAACAATGCATGAGTGGAAAAAGAGAGTTGAGAATCTTTTTGAAAGACTGGTCAGGAACCTGGTTCTTGTATCATAGGTTAGTAGTCTTGTGTTTTCCTCATGCATATCTCAAAAGAAACAAACTTACCTGCCACGTCATCCACATCTTGAGACCCTGTATATCACGTCTTTTCTTTAAAATCCTTTCACTTCCCTCTGCAACGGTACACCTTCCCACAAAACTACCGCCGTTTCAAGAATCCATTTCTCTCTTCCATCATAATTATCTCTTCTCTCCATAGAGATCATCCTTCGTCCTCTCTCTATTTTCCAGGATCTTCAACCAACTCTCTATTATGACAGAAGATCAAGTTTCCCTACCCACTATGGAGAACAACATCCGCGCCTCTTCCACACTCTAGAACCACTATAAAATACCTCATTTTCTGCCAATACTAACACCAATATGTCTAAACCCGATTCCCTTTCCTCTTCCATCTGTCTCATAGCTCCATCTAACCCTATTCCTTCCGCAAGTGTTGAGTCTTCCCTAAAGAAAAGCAGGATGAGTAGCAAGAAGAAGAAGAGGCTGATGAAAGACGAGAAAATTGTGTGACAAAAATATTCCAGTAGTAGAGGTAGATGAGGATTCTCACGAGGAACCAAGTTCCTTAATCAAGCGATCCAAGAAAAAGACACAATCTGTTGAAAGTTCTTCAAAGGAAGTTGTTGAAAAATAAAGTAAAAAGCCCGTCAAAGGTGGTGTCAAGTCTAAGAAAGTTGTGGAGGAGAAACATGTGTCTGATGATGACATTCTGGTAGAATCAAGTGGTAAAGGGAAGTCTATTGGAAGGTTTGGGAAAAGAAACTTGGAAACTGTTAAGAAACCCGGTTCTGCAAAGAAGGTGAAAAGTGTAACTGGTCTAGGATAAAAGATGAGATGGTGGAATTCAATAGTGGGGCCATCTGTTCAAAGTAGAGGTGCCCAAAGTATATGAGGATGCGGTCCAAAGCTTCTATTCCGACCTCTTCACTGTTGAAGATGACCACATCTGTGTGTTAGTCAATGTATTTGATATGGTATTGGATGCTACTGTGTTGGGAGATATTCTCAAGGTCCCATCCGAAGGGTTGTCATATGTGAGAGGTACTTTTGGATCAAATTTTTGGCGCAAGTGTGGAAAGCCTTCCTCCTCCAGTGCCCCCTAAACAAATCTTCCAGTGACCAGTGTCAAGTTTCTATCTTTTTGCTTTGATGACTTGTGGTAGTTGTTTTTGTTTTTTGTTGATATGGATGGATTTCACCTGTACTTCTCTTGTTTTCAACAGTCCAAAATTTCCTTTGTTTAAATGGAAAATGCTTATGTTTTATAAATATCTATGAAGACTCTCTTTTGCTGTTAAATACCTATGTTCTGTGCATGTTGTGTGAACACAAGTGGCATGAGTTAACTAGGATAGACTTCTTTATGTTGATTGCTTGCTTGTGTATTTTTAATGATGCCAAAAGGGGGAAGACAATTGAAGCAGGGAGATCTGATTAAGGGGGAAGCATTGAGTCAGGGGGAACTTGTGGAGTTCCTGGTATTTTATCTGGTTTAATGTGCTCTGCAAATGGTTGTCGATTTTAAAAGTTTTTCATCATCAAAAAGGGGGAAATTGATGGGTTTAAAGTATCTAAGATTTATGTTTTGATGATCTAACAAACTTAATGTCAAGAACCAGATAAAGGACCTGATGCACACTTGGTATATTTATTCATCAATGGACCCAAGCTAATGTGAGATGTATGACTTCAGACAGAAAAGAATCAACTCAGGGACCTGATCCCTTAGAGTTTCCCTAACAGCCGCACTAAGTCAACTCTACAGTTGGAAAGTGACTACATGCATTGTACACGCTACAATGCAGAAATAGTGCAGCAGTCACTTCCCATTGGGAAGGGCTCTTTACCAACCAAGTGCTTACATCATCCATGTGATGCCATCCTAAGTATATCAACAAGAAGCATTACAACAAAACATCACTTGAACATTTTGTGATATTCACTCAAGCATTGAAGATTTGATAGAGCATTGAAGTCACAAGTGTATCAAGAACAAAGTGCAACACTACTATGGACCAGTTCCATAACATGTCTTGTGTATGTCCTTAGTTGAGTTGTGTCTTTGTATTTGTTCTTCATTGTAATTCCTAAGTTTCTTATCTAGAAGCTTTTACTAGGAACCTCCAAAAACCATAAACCCTTAAATTTTGTGTCGTGACTAGAGTTAGTCATGAGTTGAAGTCTTTGTAATAAGTATGTTGCAAAGTGGCTTGTAATAGGTGTATTACAAGTTAGTGAGGTTGAAGTCTAGAGTTATTACAAAGTGACTTGTAATAGGTGTATTACAAGTTAGAGAGGTTGAAGTCTTTGTAATAGAGTCATTACAAAGTGACTTGTAATAAGTGTATTGCAAGTTAGTGAAGTTGAAATCCTACTGCTGTAGGTCGTGGTTTTTATCCCCTTGAGTAGGAATTTTTCCACGTAAAAAATCTTGTCTCATTTACTTACTGTTTCACTAGTTAGTACTGCAGGAACTGTTATAGGACCAAACCTCTATACAGTTTGGTGGAATCATATATTTTACTTACCTTTATTTCTCCAGTCAAGTGTACTAAACAAGACCAACATTTTTAGTCAATTGAGTCAAAAAGGCATAATAAGAGTAGAATTGAGATATAAGAATTTCAGCATATAACGGGATAGCTAAGAAAATTGACTTCCACTCAAGTAGGGAATGCCGAAAATGAGCAAAGTAATAAAATGATAGACTTATGTGACTACATTTTTCTTGGAATTTTTAAAATCCAAGAACTAAAGTAGCTTTAGTTATTTGTGTTTTTGCGCTACACTAGGGAAATATTTTGTATAAATCATCCAAAAATATAATTTAATATAGGACTGTTCCTTGTAATTATAAATTATCCAATAAAGTCTATGCAACTTTTAGATTAAAATAGGTCTCTTAATTCTCATCGTTCAAAAAAAAAAAAAAAAAAAAAAAAAAGGTCTCTTAATTCTCCGTTACACTAGGAGGGCTCCTTTTTTTCTTTTTTTGGAAAAACCCTAAACCCTTTCGAAACCTTCAAAAATATATAAAATATGGAGTATAACATATAAAGCCTTACCTGCCGCCACCCATATGTGATATGTAAACAATTTTGTTGTACTGTTCATGTTTGACAATGAAACAATATCAAAGAAGAAATCGTTCGCTTCAAGCACAAAAACAGCGTATTCCATATCTTTCCAACGAAATCATTATCACTATTCTAGCGCATGAATCTCAAAAGCATATTACGTTTCATAGGTCCAATACAGTAGTTATGAAATTATAGCAGATCCATAATTTAAAGTTTATAAGTTTTGAATACTAAATTTTTTGAAGAATAATGAAATGATGTCTGACCACCACCTGCTCCATCTAATGCATCAATCCCCTGCATTCACAAATAATGGGATTGTACGTAGAATAACCTTGTTCAAGCCCTAGAAGTACATATGTTGAGTTTGTTTCAATCTTCAATGGACTCAGTTGGAGAGCACATGCAAGTTGAAGGGTATGTTTGAGAGCTAGTAGTTCTGCTTGGATAAGAGTACCGGCATATATATAATTATTAAATTCAACTATCCAGTCTCCTGAGCTGTTTCGGGTGACTCCACCAATTCCGCAACACAAATTACTAGATTTGAATGCCCCATCTGTGTTAAGTCTATACCGCCCTCGGGGTGGTTTAAGTCATTTTACTTTGATGAGCTTTTTAATGTTAGGCTCCCTGGCTATGACGAGTTTGAATTCCATTGCCTGTAGAAAAATAAACTTAAGGGATAGAGAATAATTAGTATTGTTTTAATTATTACTATTTCGGTTCAAACCAGATTCTCCGTAGAACAAAGAGAAAATCTCACTTTATACCTATTAAGCCCAAACAAACTATTTATTGTTCCTACTCATGCGGTCAAGATTATTTACGCGGCCCACCTATTAGCTGATTCTCATACCGACCCAAGCTATTTCACCTAGCAGACCACCCAATTAGCGGATCCCATACCCGTCATCTTTAATGCCTCCATTTATTTTATCTTTGTCCTTTAACACTGCATACAGTTTCCAAATCTCCATAGTCAAACCATAAGAATCCATATTTCACCCAGATTCGAGTTTTTATTTTTTCTTCAGATTCCGTTCTATCTCTTTGTCTAATAGTAATTTTGGGGTGCAATTTTTGCTTGTGAAAGTACATTTTAGTAAAAGTGGGTTTTCAAAATCATAGAATTTTTGTGTTTTTCTTTGTACTTCTGTGAATCAATGTATCTGGGTTGTTGTTTTCACTATGGGTCGGAAGTATTGTGCGCGTAGATGATGGCGCTGTGAACAACATAATTCTTCAACCCAAGTAACTGCTCAATTCGTTGCCTCTTTCATGTCTGGTCCTAGTTTTTCATTACTTTCTGATTCTCCGTATGTGTTTAGTCCTAACCCTAGCAGTAGTCGTGTTGTAAACACAACTGAAAATGTAGAATTAGAGGGTGAAAAAGACAACAATATTGATTCTTCGTCAGTCGATGGAACTCCCTACCAGTCATTACCCCACACAAATTTCGAACAAGTCAAAGAAGGTGTTGATGTGAATGATACGGGAAAAGGTAAAGTTGTTGAGGATTCTGAGTTAGATGGAAGCTGACGTGAATCCGTGCCTGAAACGGAGACTCAACCAGTAGATGTTGATTGTAGCAATAATTCTCAGTTAAAGAAGAAAAAAATGGTTTCGCACCCAAGAAGGTAATTTTCCTCAAATTAGTATCTGTGCTTTAGAATGTATAATACATTGTTATTTTTTGATTTCCTGGTATGCTTTTGTATTATATTACAGTTATAGTTAGTTGTGTTATTTTTTAAGTGAATTTTATTTCTGAAATAATTATATGATCATGTTTTGCATTGTTGAGGTTCCCTTGTGCCTATAGGCATAGTGTATGTGTGTTATGCAATAGTTTTTAAAGTTATAGGCAGTTGTTGGAACAACACCGTAAAATTGTATAACCAGTTAGTATAGCTATATAGTATGTTTGTATATTGGTATCATATGATTTTGGATCCTTCTTTGGTGTCTTCGCTATTTGTTTTTTCTTTAATAATAGTAGTATCGTACAATATCTTGAAAACACTTTATAGCTACATACCTTTTTTGCTTTTTCTCTTTATGCATATCTGTTATGTAATAGTAGTATAGTCATTTATAGTTGGCGGGAATTAGCCAGTAGAACTGTATACCATGTTGGTATAATTATATGTCGTGTTGGTATCATATGGTAGTTGTAACATTTTTGGTTGTTTTAGATGCATTTTAAAGTGAATTCTATTTCTGAAATTATTTTATATGAACATGTGTTATGCAGTGTTGGGATTTCCTTGTGCCTATGGACATAGATTATAAATCAAAGGTTGATTGGGATACCAATTGCCATGTTATTTGTCAGTTGAAACAGAATTTATCAAAGACGCAACTTGAGATGTTTAAGAAAACATGCTTTCGATATTTTTTGGATCTGCCACCAGTTATTGTGAAGATTCGGGTTATGCACCATTTTCTTATTAGAGAAGCACATCATGAGGTGAACAATGAGATGCGGTTTGCAGTGAGTGATTCTAGGTTGCTCTTTGGCTTGGGTGAACTTGCACTCGTTACTGGGGTGAAATGTAAGGGTGATACAAGTATAGAGAGTGTAGAAGAGCATAGGATGATTTCAAAATATTTTGGGACTGCATATGTGACATTAACCCAACTAGTAGACTGTTTTACGAAGAAGAAATGGAAAACAAACGATGATGCGTTGAAGATAGCAGTTCTTTATTTTGTGAACACCTTCTTACTTTCTCAAATCAAAACAAAGGTTATTTCACGGTCTTACATTGACTTGGTTGAATGCGATGATTTTAATAGATATCCCTGGGTATAGATTTTTATAACGCTTGTCACGACCCAAAATCTATTAAGGTCGTGATGGCGTCGGACACTATCGTCACGCAAGACAATCATTAATTAGTTGAAATAAATTCCTGTTTTAACATTTTTGAAATCATTACCTTTAACTTATTACGTAATAACTAAACGAAAATCCGTTAAGTAAATACGACAGTTTAATATTCTATTTTTATAAAATACATCACATACACATCCCAGAACCCGGTGTCACAAGTGCATGAGCAAATTCTAAGAATTTCACAAATACTACAAAGCTTGTTCGAAATACAAATTGGACAAGGAATTTAAAATGAATATAAATACAATACGAAGGAGACTCTATGCAGCTCACCTAAGTCTCCCAGACGGCCACATCACCACGAAAGTACATGTGCAATGAAAATGCACAGCAAGTATAGCATGAGTACGAAAACAACGTGTACTCAGTAAGTATCCCGCCTAACCTCAGAGAGGTAGTGACGAGAGGTCGAATTAGACACTTGATAGAGGTCAATCTAGTATAATCAAGTGAGACACTAAGCACGAATGTCATAGGCATGTTATTTAAATATCAGGGATACAGAATATCAGTTCTTTTTATTTAACACTTTAACACCTTTGTCATTTCAATTGACAATTTAAATAATAATCAGGGATGAGAAACATCAGACTTATTTCACATTTTACACATCAATTCTTCTTCCTTTTAACTGACAATTAAGAATTTCCTTAGGCCGATAATCATGTATAAATTACAGGAAATACGCAGCAATTATCACGCGCAAGAAATGAAGAGGGTCGAACGGCGCGGACCAACAATAATAAACTATGCACTACCGAAGGGTCGAACGACGCGAACCATAGATGCATATATTTTCCCCGCTCGTGAATCGATCATGCGACGCGCTCAACATAATAATAATAATAATAAGGCTAACCTGCTCGCGAATCATATATGCGACTCAGGTGCTCATATGTACACATATTCACATAATAAATTCGCATTTTTATCAAGAAAACAGTTACTTAGGAAAGTGGTGAAATTCTTCTTAAAGGAACACGAAAAATAGCATTTAAATCTTTGTTTTGAAACTCATTTGCCAAGTTTAATAATATTATTCGATAATATAACCTTATAAGGTATACAATTATCCACGAAGGAAATCAATTCTCTTTCTAAATGATTAAGAAAATGAACTCTAGTCTCCTTAGGTATTCAATTTCTATTTGGATCATATTAGCGGTCTAATATTACTGGCAAGATCACAAGTACAACAGTAAGGCATGCTTGTGGGTCCTAGACTACCCGAACATAAGCATATTAGTAGCTACACACGGACTCCTGTCACCTCGTGCGTACGTAGCCCCCGAAGATAATAGCACATATTTAATTAGTTTACCTAGGGGGACAATTTCCCCTCACAAAGTTAGAAAGGAGACTTACCTCGATCCAAAAATCCATAATCAGTCTCCAAGCCCTTCCGACGACTCCAATGGACGTACAACGCCCCAAAACTATCCAAATAACGACAAACCAATGGAAATATACTCTAATGTTTGCAACAATCCAAATTATATAAACTCCTATCTCCTCTCAAGGAATTGACCAAAATGCTCTCGGGCCCACGTGCTCGGAATTCGAAATTTCTCGAAGATAAACCCTACCCATAGCTTTACTAGTTCAAATATACAATTTACTCAAACATTCATGCTCAATTCGTGGCTAAAATCCAAATAACTAAATTTTCTGGGTTTTCTTCAAATCCCACAATTTCCACAAATTTTCACACTTAAATCCGAACCTAAGCCATGCATTTAACTTGAAATGAGTTGGAATAACTTACCTTGTTGTCCTTGAAGAAAATCCCCCTTGAAGCTCCTCAAAATCGCCCATGCCAAGATGAAAATGGGAGAAGAAGTGATAAAATTCCCGTTTTAAAACATTATGCCCAGGCCGATATCTGCACCTGCGATCCACCTCTTGCACCTGCGATTCCGCAGGTGCGTCCAAACTCCCGCACTTGCGGCCTCCTTAGCCCCAGCCAAAACTCGCACCTGCGCCCCATTGTCCGATCTGCAACATCGCAAGTGCGGAAATTCCATCGCACCTGCGCTCCTAGCCAAGCCACCGAAACCTCGCACCTGCGGCGCCGCAGCCGCATTTGCGGCCCAAGCCTCGTAGGTGCGGTCACACCAGATGACAGCAACCTCAGTTTTTCTTCAACTTCAAACATTAATCTGTTAACCACCCGGAATCCACACGAGGCCCCCGGGACCCCGTCCAATCACACCAACTTGTTCCAAACATAATGCAGACTTGCTTGACGGCTCAATTCACATCAAACAACATCGGTAACCACGGATCGCACGAAAATTCAAACTTTTAGAACTTGAAATTTCCAACTTCCACGTCAGATACCGAAACCTATCAAATCACGTCAGATTAACACCAAATTTTGCACACAAGTCATATGACATTACGGACCTGCTCCAACTTCCGGAATCGCATTCCGACCCTGATATCAAATTTCTCAAAAACCTTCAAATTTCTATCTTTAGCCAAATGACTTAGAAATGACCTACGGACATCTGAATTCACTCCCGATCGCGCTACCAAATCCAGAATCACCATACGGATCTATTCCCAGGCTCGAAACCCCAAATGGGCATCAATAACACTGAAATGCCTTACATCCCAAATTTCAAAAATTTCTTCAAAAGTGCTGACTTCCACAATACACACTGAAACACTCCCGGGTTATCCAAAACCCGATCCGCACATACACCCAAGTCGGAAATCATCATACGAACCTGCTGGAACCTTCAATTCCTGATTTGGAGGTCGTTTACTCAAAATTCCAACCTTAGTTAATTTCTCCAACTTAAGGCTTCCGAAATGAGAATTTTCTTTCCAAATTAACTCTAAACTTCCAGAAATTCAATTTCGACCACGCCCGTGGGTCATAATACCTGAAATGGAGCTGCTCAAGACTTCAAACCGCTGAACGGCGTGCTAGAGCTAAAAATTACCGGTCGGGTCATTACACTCCCCCACTTAAACAGACGTTCGTCTCGAACGTACTCAGAACTGCTCTGGAGGTATCCGAAATCATTGTTTAACACTTCGAGCAACTACGCATGATACCACAACCCAGTTGAGTACATTAGCTTGATCAAATCTGAAGATTTCTTCTTTTATCCATATAATAATCTCAGAATCCAGTTCAAACACCTTAGATTTCTCTGCCAGGCCTAGTTCCAATATATAAAAACTGTATCAACTACCCCATGATATACCAGAACATGACTGCATACCTTTGCTGAATCAGCACCATGCACCACATAATTCATCATCTAGCCACCATAACATTCCCTGAACCTTAATAGCCAAAATTTCACGAATTTGATGCTCGCAATGCGCCTTATGATATATATATATATATATATATATATATATATATATACATCCTGCTATAATGCTGGCGATACCACCACAGCGGAGGAGATGTGTAGAAATTCATAACCAACTGCCAAGTTAACAAATCATTGAATATCTCCTCTTGACTAGAATCATCACCTCATTACAAACCAATAAGGGTAACTGTCCTTTAATGTATTTCACATAATCTTATCGCACTGATCCCTGATCCAATAATCTTGTCTCACCCAGTATGAACTGCTCAGACAACAAATCACCCCAAACATGACCAACAGTCTCACATGATACCACATCGCGCCAATATGCCACAACTCGAAAATGATTCATAAGAAATGACTCAGGAAGGGACTACTCAACTCACGCAACTAATATGGACTTTTCTCAGAAAATAGGAAGTAAACCACAAGAAAAATAAATAGAGGGGATCGTACTCAATAACACACTGTTGCTGCGCGCAACCCGATCCATATAACATAACCGTGGCGACGTGCCACCCGATCAACACATAAATTTTACATAAGAAGATACATGGAGCTGAATCGCTCACTATTACAAATTATCGAATATCGGTCACAAGCACGCTAAGTGCATAATACCATCATGGGCAGACTGATGAAGCCATATGCTACAAAAATCAAGCACAACTGAGGTGCGATATATATGTATACTTTGGATCTCAAGATCTATCCTGCTCACATAACATCATCACTACGCGGGAAGTCAACACATAAGAAATTATCAACCCGTTTCACAAATCACACGGCACAATCATAATATCACATGAATTTGATGAAGACGGAACAACACCTGATATTCCAACACTCCTCCTTGAGGAGCGCTATACTAAAATGAACACATCTGCCTCACATAAAGCCCATAATCCTGTTTAAACCCATTCACACACTTCAAGTTGATTCTGCTCGCACCGAACTATGCTAATAGCTATACCTGGGTCCATATTAACCCACTTCCTCTCATAACATGCAAGAAAAACCATCATAGCCGAAACAAACACCCCACAATCCACAATCGAATGAACTGAACGCCCTCCAGGCATAAATTCTCAAATAAGCAATATTACACTTCCTTATACTGGGTCTAAATCTTCCATCAATCAGGTGACTACCTGTCACACTTATACCATCTTCCCGTGGTCACGCTCCCACGACCTTCCACGAGGTAACAAGTCTGCACATCTATACCACCGACCATACTAATATCGCAAAACACATCAAGAACCCATGATCAGGGTACAAAGCCTCTTTCACCGAATATCGATCTCAGGTGACACTGAAGATAACACCAGCTTACTCTGAACTTTCAAATCCCTTTTCTTGCTCGCCCGAGCCCATGACATCCTTGCCAACACCGAACCGCAATCTCGATTCTCACACCCAGTACACACTGTTTACTGCACCTAACATGCCAATATGAGATTGTGCAAGAATTCCATCATAACTCCTAAACCACTAATAGGGGAAACACCTCATCATATAGAAACCTCTTACTTACCTCAATTCAAGAGAACAATAACAACACTCAAGTAACTTCTCATAATCACCAAACATGAAAATCCTTAAGTAGTGATTTGAACCACCATAAACCTTCCGGGATCGGCCTACACCTGACAGGCCATAGCACTCAAATGCTCCCACATGAAATCTATTACGACGGCCGACAAGCCCCGCACATACCGGCCAAAACCCCATGCATAATTTAATTACATTGACGAAACTGATCACTGCCGTAAATGTGCCATTTCAACCATGGCTAATCAATCTATCTTCTTTTAATCATCCTTAACTGCCTCAGAAATAACAGTAAACCCATTCACCTCATAGCAAACTCAATCCTCACTCATATCGAGTGGCCTTGATTCACGAGACCATGCTTCCTATATCCCGCAACCCGTCTCATACCCTCCTGATAATCTTTCTACAACCCGGAGTTTATTTTTCTCACTCCTCCTGCACGCTGAAAAATATCATAGAACACTCCAACCATTTTCCCTCTCTCTGAAATTACGCTGCATAAGCTCAATTCTTAATCATACTGCTGCCTTTAACCCTTAAACACCGCGTTCTTAACCTTCGATTTCATTAGGATCGCTATTGAGAGTCACCTATTCGGACTGGCCCCGAATAAAATCAACTCCAAGGCTCTTCTAGCACATGAAAACCCTTTTCAATGAAGCACGTGACTGAGTCACTACCCTTAGAACTCGTATATGCCTTAAGCATAAATTCTGAATCTTTCAAAGCCTAACCCTGGTCCAACAGGGCCAACTTCTGCACATATTCATCAGATCCCATGCACAATCACAATTTTACTCCTTTCCCTTAGCTGTAATAACTTGCCAATACGCCGACAATCCGCAACCCCATGAGAACACAATCCTACAACCCAACTGCAGGTGGTGGGACTCCCCCACTTGGCCCGAAGCTACTCCTTGCACTACTCTAGACCCTGCTGAGATCCTTTCTCCTTTGTTAACATGATTTTGCTTAACCAATCTGTCCAATACTTCCAAATTCTCTTGTTAGAACTCCCTAAATACTCAAATTCTCTAGCATCATTCACACATTCTGCCTCCTACCGAATAGCCACTAGAATCCCTCACAAAAAATTGCCAACCATACAACCGCTAACCTACTCACAGGAGATAGCTCACCTGTGGAAATCACCAACTGACACCTTCCAACGACGTCGTATTGAACACTCTCTACAACATCAATATCCCATCCTAAGCCTGCTTCATTTACCAACTTTACTAGTCCGTCCACTCCTCATGGACATCCATTAAATGCGGGACAATATCTTCTAATTCCAAGCTATACTGTATCCTTCTTCATATCAACAACTCCTCTCTGTTGCATCCTGCCTCCCGCTGCAATAGCCAATATTTTTAATCTAAACTCGTGGACCCAATCACCGTCCACTAAAATTCTCAATTCTCCAAACTTCTCCTCAAGATAAGCAGTTTCCTTCCGCTGAACTCATACGCTACGCTGCCACTCTCCCACTTCTTAAACTCATTCCTTTAAACAACTACCTGACTTCTGTTCCCTACACCTGGCCTTTTAGAAAGGGAACCACCACCTAGCACTTTTCACATATCTTCCTTCATCATATTCTGCCCAATTGAATATCATTCTCTACAGCTCTTAAACCAGTAGATCACCACGACTTCAAACTCTCCGAAGATCATCTTTCTCGAGCTGTCTTCATTATCAATACTCATCCAGTACTGCACCACCGTACCTCACAGTCTCTGACAGTCGCTTCTTCAATACTTCTTCACAATGCTCTGACCCCATGCAGCCGAAGAAACCATGGCACTGACAACTCAACACATTTCATTCGATCAATGATGACGATATCACATCATAGGTGAATATCCCACCTTACTTGAAAACATCAAGTCTTACTACTTTATTAATCCAAAATGTAACCATTTATAATCAAAATGCCTTTCCTCGACCGGGACTAAAATATTGAAATCTCGAAATCACGCCCTGAGAAGACCTCCCTTCAAGCCATTCATACCCCCAACATATGGGCAAGCATTTTATCATCATATCGACATCGCGCGATAACCAATCGTAACCATCATCACTACCTGAGCATGGCCTTAAGGCTCTCAGAAACACAACTACTGAGCTGAAACAACATATCATCCTTCTGCGGGGCTACAACAACAACCCCAACCAATTACGCATGGAAGACATCTCGCATCATATCCGTAGCACCCTTTCAATTCCTTAAATTCCCGATTCATAGGAAGCGCTTCGTGACGCATAAGATTGAGTAGGAAGAAACATAGGCATAAGCCTCAAAGGAATCGAATCGCACGATGAGGAATCAAGAAGGGAAGTATTCCTAACAGCCCGTTAGCCTCTCGAAGATAAGTACAGACGTCTCCGTACCGATCCGCAAGACTCTACTAAACTTGCTCATGATTTGTGAGACCTAAAGGAACCTAGTGCTCTGATACCAAGTTGTCACGACCCAAAATCTATTAAGGTCGTGATGGCACCTGACACTATTGTCAGACAAGCCAATCATTAATTAGTTGAAATAAATTCATTTTTTTAACATTTTTGAAATCATTACCTTTAACTTATTACGTAATAAATAAAAAAAAATCCGTTAAGTAAATACGACAGTTTAATATTTCATTTTTATAAAATACATCCCATACACATCCCAGAACTCGTTGTCACGAGTGCATGAGCAAATTCTAAAAATTTCACAAATACTACAAAGCTTGTCTGAAATATAAATTGGACAAGGAATTTAAAATGAATATAAATACAATACGAAGGAGACTCAGTCAACTGCGGATCGCCTCCAGATGATGCAGCTCGCTTAAGTCTCCAAGACGGCCACATCGCCATGAAATTACCTGTGCAATAAAAATGCACAGCAAGTGTAGCATGAGTACGAAAACAATATGTGCTCAGTAATTATCCCGCCTAACCTCAGCGAGGTAGTGACGAGAGGTCGAATTAGAAACTTGCTAGAGGTCAATTTAGTATAATCAAGTGAGACACTAAGCATGAATGTCATAGGAAATTTATTTAAATATCAGGGATACGGAATATCAGTTCTTCTTATATTTAACACTTTAACACCTTCGTCATTTCAGTTGACAATTTAAATAATAATCAGGGATGAGAAACATCAGACTTATTTCATATTTTACACATCAATTCTTCTTACTTTTAACTTGCAATTAAGAAGTTTCTTAGGCCGATAATCATGTATAAATCACAGGAAATACGTAGCAATTATCATTTGCAAGAAATGCCGATGGTCGAACGGCGTGGACCAACAATAATAAAATGTGCACTGCTGAAGGGTCGAATGGCGAGAACCATAGATGCATCTATTTTCACCACTCGCGAATCGATCATGCGATGCAGTCAACATAATAATAATAATAATAATAATAATAATAATAATAATAATAATAATAATAATAATAATAATAATAATAATAATAATAATAATAATAATAATAATAATAATAATAATAATAATAATAATAATAATAATAATAATAATAATAATAAGGCTAACCTGCTCGCGAATCATACCTGTGACTCAGGTGCTCATATGTACACATATTCACATAATTAATCTGCATTTTTATCTAAAAAGCAGTTACTCAGGAAAGTGGTGAAATTCTTCTTAAAGGAACACGAAAAATAGCATTTAAATCTTTGTTTTGAAACTCATTTGCCAAGTTTAATAATATTATTTGATACTATAACCTTATCAGGTACACAATTATCCACGGAGGAAATCAATTCTCTTTCTAAATGATTAAGAAAATGAACTCTAGTCTCCTTAGGTATTCAATTTCTATTTCGATCATATTAGCGGTCTAATATTACTGGCAAGATCACAAGTACAACAGTAAGTCATGCTTGTGGGTCCTAGACTACCCGGACATAAGCATATTAGTAGCTACGCACGGACTCACATCACAATGTGCGTAGGTAGCCCCCAAAGAAAATAACACATATTTAATTAGTTCACCTAGGGGGAAAATTCCCCCTCACAAAGTTAGAAAGGAGACTTACCTCGCTCCGAAATTCCATAACCGGCTTCCAAGCCCTCTCGACGAATCCAATGGACGCACAACGCCCCAAAATTATCCAAATAACGACAAACCAATGAAAATATACTCTCATGATTGCAACAATCCAAATCATATAAAGTCCTATCTCCGCTTAAGGAATTGACAAAAATGCCCTCGGGCCCACGTGCCCGGAATCGAAATTTCTCGAAGATAAACCCTACCCATAGCTTTACTAGTTCAAATATACAATTTACTCAAATATTCATGCTCAATTCGTGCCTAAAATCTAAATTACCAAATTTTCTAGGTTTTATTCAAATCCCACAATTTCCACAAATTCCCACACTTAAATCTGAACCTAAGCCGTGCATTTAACTTGAAATGAGTTGGAATAACTTACCTTGTTGTCCTTGAAGAAAATCTACCTTGAAGCTCCTCAAAATCGCCCATGCCAAGATGAAAATGGGAGAAGAAATGAAAAAATTCCCGTTTTAAAACATTCTGCCCAGGCTGATATCTGCACCTGCGATCCACCTCTCGCACCTGCGATTCCGTAGGTGCGCCCAAAATCCCGCACTTGCGGCCTCCTCAGCCCCAGCCAAAACTCGTACCCAATTGTCCGTATCTGCGCCTTCGCAGGTGCGGAAAATTCTACCGCACCTGCGCTCCCAACCAAGCCACCAAAACCTCGTACCTGCGGCGCCGAAGCCGCACCTGCGGCCCAAGCCTCATAGGTGCGGTCACACCAGATGACAGCAACCTCAGTTTTCCTTCAAGTTCAAACATTAATCTGTTAACCATCCGGAATCCACCCGAGGCACCCGGGACCCCGTCCAATTACACCAACCTGTTCCAAAACATAATGCGTACTTGCTCGAGGCCTCAATTCACATCAAACAACATCGAAATCACGGATCGCACTAAAACTCAAACTTTAAGAACTTGAAATTTCCAACATCCACATCTGATGCCGAAACCTACCAAATCATGTCCGATTGACCCCAAATTTTGCACACAAGTCATATTCGACGTTACGGTCCTGCTCCAACTTCCAGAATCGCATTCCAACCCCGATATCAAAATTTCCACTTCCGGTCGGATTTCTCAAAAACCTTCAAATTTCTATCTTTAGCCAAATGACTTCAAAATGACCTACGGACATCCGAATTCACTTCCGATCGCGCTTCCAACTCCTGAATCACCATACGGAGCTATTCCCAGGCTCAGAATCCCAAACGAACATCAATAACACTGAAATGCCTTACAACCCAAATTTAGAAAATTTCTTCAAAAGTGTTGACTTCCACAATACACATCAAAACGCTCCCGGGTTATCCAAAACTCGATCCGCACATACGCCCAAGTCCGAAATCATCATACGAACCTACTGGAATCTTCAATTCCTGATTCGAAGGTCGTGTACTCAAAATTCTAACCTTAGTCCATTTCTCCAACTTATGGCTTCCGAATGAGAATTTTCTTTCCAAATTAGCTCTAAACTTCCTGAAATTCAATTCCGACCTTGCCCATGGGTCATAATACCTGCAATGGAGCTGCTCAAGACTTCAAACCGCTGAACGACGCGCTAGATCTCAAAACGACCGATCGGGTCGGTAAAACGCTACAATCGACTCGTGTTCTAACAAGTTTCAAGATAAGCTTTTTTTTATAGACTCGGTGGCATCCCATTGGCTTTACAGATCCAAGTTTGGATTGTCAGTTTTTCGATCATATTGGAAACAATCTTACACGAATTTTGAAATGGGTAGTCATGGGTCAAATACCAAATGAGCGAGTTGCTTTGTGAATGTTTAGCTTGCAACGCGAGCAGGTAATTTTCTCATATTTTTATTGCCTCTCTTAATGGTGTAGTATAGTAGTTTAGTCATGGTTAGTGTAGCAATATCCCAGATCAATGATACACTCTATTGGTATACATGTATATCATATTGGTGTCATATGGTAATATGGATCCTTTCTGCTACGTATTCTTTTATTGCTACTGTACTTTTAATTTTTTCATACTTTTATTGTATATTTTAATGTTTTTATATAAAATTTTAGTCACACGTAGTTATAACAATATGTCATATCAATGATATACTCTGTTGGTATACTTGTATACCATATTGGTGTCATATGGTAATATGGATCTTTTCTGGTACTTATTCTTTTATTGCTACTTGTACTTTTAATTTTCTCATACTTTTATCGTAACTTTTAATGTTTTCGTATAGTATTTTAGTCACATGTAGTTATAGCAATATGTCATATCAATGATATATTCTGTTGGTATACATGTATACCATATTTGTATCATATGGTAATATGGATCTTTTCTGATACATATAGTATTATTGCTACTTATACTTTTAATTTTCTCATAATTTTACTGCATCTTTTAATGTTTTGGTGCAGTAGTTTAGTCACATGTAGTTGTAGAAATATTCCAAATCAATGATATATTCTGTTGGTATCATATGGTACTAGGGATCTTTTATCTTTCCATGTTTTATTATCATTTATATTTCTAACTAGTGTGCTTAATATTGCATCTAAAGAGCATCGCCGCAAGTGATGCTGAGAAGCAACTATTTGATGTGCGTGATCTAAACTTTGAAATTGAAGTTGATTGCACTGACAGTCAGCCTGATAGCTTTCAGATTTTTGTCACTCAATTGCCAAAGATACAAAGTATGTATCAAAGCACTGGAGGTGATTCTGAACCTACCAATGCGGAGATAATGAAGGAGTTACAAGTTTTGAAGCTTTTTGTAGAGACCAACTTTGAGGAGGTGCTTGCAGCTATTGGCAGGCAGACAATGAAACCAGAGGAAAATTCTGCGGTAGTGATCTTTCCTATAATATAATGCTATAGTATATTGTTCAAAGATGCAATATATGCTTATAGAATACTATTCCGTTCTTTACTTTTTGTGCATAGTATTCTTGTAATACACATAATAATAAAATTGTTATTTTTCTCTATTTCAGCATAAACAACAGGATAATGATCCTTAATTTGGTGAGATGCATAAAGATTATGACCAGTTTGAAAGGGGCGACGGTGGGAATGATCCTGTAGTTATTGGAGATGTACGCCCAAAGCGCCTTCTAGTATGTAAATCACAAATTTGATTTTATTTTTTTTGTTGTTCGTTTTTGAAAATAGTACTCTTGATTATACTTTTATATGTTTAGTGTTTGGTTTTGGTGGGGGTGGTCGAGATGGAGGTGCCAGTGGTATCAATGTGAAGAACGTCACATCAAGGCATGGCGTAGTTAAAAATGATTTGTGTTCTGGTAAAATGTTGTATATTTAATTTTTATTCTTTTTTTATTTATATAACTTTATGTATTTGTGCATTCACTAACCTTTTTTTAACTTTTTTTTTCCAGCCCCCCTCGTAAATGAGCATGATCTTGGCTTGGATTCTAACTTTGAATTGTCTGACTGTGCAATTGATCAAATCACCGCAATTGCAGAACAAGCAAAACATATGCACCCATCTCATTATGTTAAAAAGTCTGGACCTGCTCTGCTGCCATCAGGAATCCCTCCACAGACACGAGCATATGTTGTTATTGAGTCTAATACTTCTCCACGGGGTATGATTGTTGATATTACTAATTCTGAAGTTAGTATGTAAATGAGAGATTTTTTATAATATTTTGATTTATTAGATTGTAAAAATGCTAGTTTCTAAAAGTGTGTTTTAGGAATATAATTGTAATAGTACAATATATTTCTATAACTGTTTTAATGTTGGAATCTATCTTCAGTTTGCTTTATTAGGCTTTCTTAGACTTCTTCAATAAAGTTGTTGGTTTATTAAAAGTGCCTTTCGGAGAAAAAAATTTGTCATCACTTGAAGTCAAGCCATTAGTTCAGAACATGGCTGTTACAACAGCACTGTAAGTTCCTACTCCTAAAGCCATTTGTAGTAGGAGGAGCATTGTTAGTTGGATGTAATATACCAGTAGAATTTATTTTTGGAGGTGTGTTTTTAAGGGAGTTACGACATTCAAAAATAAGAACTATGTTTCTATTTGGTTGAAGAACAGAGAGAGCGTTGATTTGAATGAGAAGAAATACTTTTAGAAAGCGAATTGGTTTTGAATTTGTATTGAGAGTAGTTTTTAGTTGTAGTTGAATCTAAGAAATTATGTGTAGATTTTGCATTGTTGCATCAGTTCTATTCTGCAATGATTTTGGTCCAAGTATATTAGTGTAGTAGAACTATATATCAATCAGGTTTATAGATATACCATTTGGGTATCACTTTGTATTTGAGTACCTTTTTTCCTACAGCAACTAGATGTAAATATTGACATGAGTGGCAAAGTTTACCAATTTTGTTGAGAAAATATTCGCAAATGTTGTATTTTTTGGTGCACCACTTGTATTTATGCACATATTTTGGTTTAGCCATATTAGTGCAATACAAATATATACCAATAAGGTATACAAATATACCAATAGGGTATCATATTGTATTTGAGTACCTGATGATGTGCAACAACTGCATGTAAATGAGTTCTAATTTATTATACTTTAATACTGACATGAGCTGCTAAGCGTGCCCATTTTGTTAACGATGTATGTACTAATGTTGCATTTTGGACACCACTTCTATTTCTGCACATATGTTGATACCAATAAGGTATACATATATACCAATAAGGTATATAGATATACCACTTGGGTATCACATTATTTTAGCACCTTTTTTTTCTGCAGCAACTAGATGTAAATGCATCCCAATTTTATATACTAAAATAGAAAATAAACAAATTCTTATTAAAAATACAAGTAGCCATATAAAATTTTTCCCAAAAAGTAATTTGGCAAAGAATCACCATACCAAATATATGTCTGGTGCAAGACATGCATTTTATTTCTTTGCAGTTCAAATGAAATGATTCTAGGATATATGAGTTCTATAAAAATATTGAAGCATTATATCAATCTCTCTTTAGAATATTTTGGCACGTTCTCCGGTTATGTCCTTTGTTCCCGTATAGTGCACATGTAACTATATTTCCTTCCCAGCCTCCTATGCCTCTCTTTTTTTTAGGTCTTGCTTTGATTCTTCCTTTTGGTGCCAGTACCACCTGCGAAGACACATGTTCTAGAATTTTTCACGTTCTTTCACCAGGCAAAGGGTTTACTGGTATCTCATATATTTTCAGCAAGTAGCCTATATTGTAGTAATCCGAGCAATACTTGTATGAATTCATATGTAATTTTTGTATAACTGCCATTGCATGTGGACATGGAATATCGTCTAGCTGAAACCTTTCACAAGTGTTGTTTTTTCATGTAGGCGCACCACATTTATTGTTTGGCCATCAATCACTTAATTTAAAAATTGAGTTGATGGAAATACCTAATATAATTTTAATTAAGAAGAGCCATTAGTTGTATGAAGTAATAGTATTTTTTTTTAATAACAATATGCAGTTGTTTAGTGAAATCTTTAAGGTGCAGAAGTAAAACTACAGTACATGCAGTATTTTAATGATTCTGAAAAGGCATAACATCATCGTCTGTGATAAGATAGTATTATCTGCCAATATTTTTTCATACTTTACATTGATCTTTATAAATGATTTCATGGAATCCTTCCAATTGGAACCAATGTTGTCATAAAGTCTAGCAAATTCACACTGGGAGGTCTCTTGCATGCTTGTTTGCTGCATTTACTGATTTTGCAATATTCGATGTCATGGTCATGGTTCTATTTTTCTTGGAACGTGCCCGGGACCATTTATCATATCCAATATCCATCAGGTACGTTTTTACTCTACTATCAATAGCTTCTAACTCTGCCATATTCCCGTTGAATTCTTCAACAATGTATTCTCTTGTTAATGCAAAGTATACCTATTTGATTTATTTTTTGCTCTTCTTGAAGTTCTTTTTTATGTTGTTCCACGGATGGAACATCATGCACAATGAGGGACTTCTGGATAGAATATTGAAGTTGCTCTCCATATACCATTTTGCATGTCTGATACAATGCACATTCCCTTTCTTTGTCCATAGGATTCTCTAAACTGCACGAAGAACCACTCCAATAATGCATCGTTTTCCGCATCAACAATTTCATATGCGAGGGGTAAAATTTGTCCTGTAAAACTAAAGGAAAAATAATAGTTACAACACACAATGTTAATTTATCATTTCATATAAAAGTATAGTCATAGGTAGGTGCAGGTATGTAGCAAAATAATTATATACTCTGTTGGTATACTTGTATACCAAATTGGTATCATATGATACTTGAAATTCTTTTTGTAATGACCCGGTCGGCCGTTACACAGAATTTGCATTATATTTGCTATTATTGCCTTTTCATAGGTTGGTTATACTATTTAGGATGTGTTAGAGTTGGTTAGCTCAGGTTCGGAGTGGTTATAGAACGAGTTAAGACACTTAACCTCTAAAAGTAGCTTTAGAGTTGAAAAAGTCAACTAAAAGTTGACTTATTCGTACACGATCTCGGAATGCGGATTTTATGGCTCGGATAGCTTTGTTAGGTGATTTGGGACTTAGGAGTGTGTTCGCAATATTTTTGTGATGTCCGGTGTAGAATTAGGCTTGAATTGGCGAAAGTTAGTTTTTGGCGTTTCCGATCGGCAGTAGAAAGCAGGCTATCGGGGTCGGAATGTAATTCCGGAAGTTAGATCAGGTTCGTAATAGCATTTTGGATATGTGTGCAAAATTTCAGGTCAAGTGGATGTGTTTTTGTTGGTTTCGGCGTCGTTGGTGGAATTTAAGAGTTTCAAAGTTCATAGGCTTGAATTTGATGTGATTTTGGTGTTTTGATATTGTTTTTGGTGTTTCTAAGGCTCAAATAAGTTTGAATGATGTTATGGGACATGTTGGTATATTTGTTGAGATTTCAGAAGGCCTCGGGTGGATTTTGAAAGGTTAACGGATCAATTTAGACTAGAAAAAAAGTTGCTGCATTTTTTTTCACAGCAACATGAATAGTAACTCGGGTGAACAGTAACTCGGATGAACAGTAAACACGTGAACACTAAAACGCGTGAACAGTACCGCGAAAATTCTGGACGTTATAAAAATAAACCCTCCGCGACCAATACCCACTTTTTCACCTTTTTTGTACGGAAAAAGAGCTTTTGAGGCGATTTTGAAGAGAGGAAATCATTGTTATTCATTAAGCTAAGGATTTTGGACCCTAATAATCAATTATATGTGATGAAGGATCAAATATCAGTGTTTAATTCATGAAAATCAGTAGAAAAAGATGGAGTTAGGGCTTGAGATTATGAGACCTTTAGGGGTCGAGTTGAGTGGTCAAACAAACTATGATTTTAGCATTCTTTATATGTAAGGACTCGTGAGATGATGAAGAATATTTTGGTATAAAATTTATCGAGTTCCGAGACGCGGGCCCGAGGGTCGGGTTTTGGCTAATTTCGGGTTTTGTGCTAAAATAGGTACTTTTCAATTGGAATTCATTCCCTTAGCATAATTTGATGATAAAAATCTAATCTTGGTAGATTTGGAACACTAGGAAGTTGATTCGAGAGGCAAGCAAGTTGCAGAGTAGCTTTTCGGGCTAGTTTGAGGAAAGTAATGTCTTTAAATCATGTCCTGAGGGTATGAAACCCTGAACTTTACATCCTTTCACGGTTTGGAGTGACGCACAGACTAGATGACGAGTGTGGGGCGTCCACGAATTGGAAATTCAGAAATTTGTTCCTTTTTAGGCAACTATTGAGTTGCGAAACCACTTTCCAAGCATATGTTTTATAACATTACTATGTTTGTATATATTTGGGCTGTAAGCCACATTTGGGGCCTAGTGTTGATCTGTCTTAACCCTTTGGGGCCTATTTTCCTGATATTCCTCACTTAGAAATTATGATTTTTCACTCAGTCTTTCCTGATAAATTATTTTGATACTCAGAGTTTATTTGTGTTATTTCTTGAAATGAAATACTCTTTTGGGTCGAGAACCCCGTTTATTTATGGCCCAAGTGGCATGTTGAGAGTGTCTGACTGAGTGAAGCCGAGAACCAATATTGTGAGGATACTGATGATATGAGAGAGGCCGAGAGCCTGCGTGATTGATGCCATGATTTGGCTTGTTTGTAGCGCTTGGGCTGTAGGAGCCCCTCCAGAGTCTGTACACCCCCAGTGAGCGCAAGTACCTACTGAGTGTGAGTGCCGAGTGCCGAGTGCCGAGTGTCGAGTGATTGGGAGGCATGAGTGACTGTGAGGTGCTGAGTGACTGTTAGTGAGTGATGGTGAGGTGCTAAGTGATTGATTTACAAGTGATTATTTGGCCCGAGGAGAGGATTTATAATGATATTTTGCTGAGTTTTGATTATGATTCATTTCAACTTTTATACTAATATTTTGGGAATTTTTTTTAGAAATAGTGGAAGTTATACTTTCTCAAAGGATTCTTTTTACGAATATTGGTTTTCAACTTATGTATTAAATGTATACTGTATTAATACTCGGTATCTTACTATATGTGGATTGGTGTTCTGTGCTGTGTGTTTTCTTATCTTCAGACTTGATTTATTTTCATTACTACTGATTTGACGTACTCATCATTACTCCCTGTACCTCTGTATATAGATCCAGGTACTAGTGCAGAGTAGTAGCCATATTCGTTCATTATCAGCAGCATTTACGGGATTTCGAGGTTGTTGTTCAGCGTCCGCAGCTTCTGCACTTCCCTTCTTCTTATAGTATTAGCATTTGATTCATAGACATTTATTAATATATTAGCAGAGTTAGTTATATTCTTAGATGCTCGTGACATGTTGACTCCAGTCCTGGGGAATTGTTTAGACAGTGGATTATTTTATATTTGCCTAAAGACTTAGGAAATTTTCATGCTTGCTATGCTAATATTTAATGATATATGCGTTATTTGATTAAACTAAGTATGTAGTTATGTGATGGTTGGATAGCCTAGTTACACGATAGGCGCCATCACGACCTGTTGGGATTTGGGGTCGTGACAAGTTGGTATCAGAGCTCTAGGTTACATAGGACTCAACGGTCATGCGCAAGTTTAGTAGAGTCTTGCGGATCGATATGGAGACGTCTGTACTTATCTTCAAGAGGCTTCAGAACTCTTAGGAAAAAATAAATCTCATTTTCTTGAACTCTTTCGTTCCAATCTATTGGTTCTTTAAATCTATACCTATGTTGTTTCATTCTCTCACAGATGGTGGGGACACGCAATATCGATCAGGGTGACCACACACCAGCTAGACCCACAAGAGGTCGGGGCCGTGGTGGAGTTAGAGGAGCAGCCCGTGCAGCAGCCGGTACAGTACCACAGGATCCCCTTGTCATTCAGGATCAGGTTCCCGCCGAGGGTACTCCAGCGGGACAGGCTCAAGCACCGGCAGTGCCTATTGTTATTCTGGGTCTTCAGGAGACCCTGACTCAGATATTGATGGTGTGTACCAATTTATCTCAGGCAGTTTCTGTGTCTTCTACTGCCACTGCAGCTCAGGCTGGGGGAGGCATTCAGACTCCAGCTGCTTGGACACCTGAGCCGGCTGTACAGGGTATTCTGGCACCAGGGCTAGTCCCAGCCCAGCCGGTTGCCCCAGTTCAGGACTATGTAGTTCCTGCTATGCCTGAACATGAGCAGCGTAGGATGGAAAGGTTCAACAGACTTCAGCCTCCAACTTTCAGCGGTACAGATAAGTGCTAGAGGATACTACGTACTGCGAGTATTTTTGAGACCAGCGGGGTCTCATTTGCTACATTTCAGTTTGCTGGTGATGCTTTCACTTGGTTGGAGGCATTTGAGAGGCATAGGCCGGTTGGTTCAGCACCACTCACCTGGCAGCAGTTCTACACACTCTTTTTGGAGAAGTATGTTCCTCAGTCCCACAGAGAGGAGCATCGCATATAGTTTGAGCAACTGTGCCAAGGAGAATTGTCAGTTACTCAATACTAGATGAGGTTTTCCGAGTTGGCTAGACATGCTTCGGAGTTATTCCCTACTGTCAGGGAAAAGATCATGAGGTTTTTAGATGGTCTCACGTATCAGCTTCGCATTTTGATGACCGTAGAGAGGGTGTATGGAGCCACATTTGAGCAAGTTGTTGACATAGCTCGGGACATTGAGTCGGTTCACAGGCAGGAGCGTGAGGAGAGGGAGGCCAAGAGGCCTCGGGGATCAGGTAGCTTCAGTGGTGCCCCTTCCAGAGGGCAATTTCAAATAGCAGAGGTCATCCATTAAGACCTCCACAGCCAGTCAATGCAGCCTATAGTGGCGCATCTTCGGGGTAGGGTCCCCGCAACTCTCAGCAGGGCCGTTCATCTTTTAGCACCCTTCCAGCTCAGAGCTCCTCCAGAGCATCATCATATTAGGGTTCCTCCATGCATGGTTCGTCCGGTGGTTATCATGGTGGCAGGGGTTCCCTTCAGTCCCCATCTCCAGCTCCAGCTAGTTGCTTTGAGTGTGGAGAGGTTGGTCATGGATGGAGGTTTTGCCCTCGTCGTGCTAGTGGATCATCTCAGCAGAGGGTTCAGCCCCAGTAACTTCACCACCTACTCAAGCATCCAGGGGTGGTGGTCAGGCAGCTAGCGGCCGCCCTAGAGGGGGAGGTCGAGCAGGTGGAGGCCAGCCACGTATTTATGCACTTCCGGCTAGGCCTGATGCTATGGCCTCAGATGCGGTGATTACAAGTACTATCTCAGTTTGTCATAGTGATGCTTTGGCTTTATTTGACCCTGGTTCCACATACTCTTATGTTTCATCGTATTTTCCTTACTTTCTGAATATGCTCCATGAGTCTTTAGTTACGTCTGTTCATGATTCGACTCCGGTGGGCGATACTATTATTGTGGACCATGTGTACCGATCATGTATTACATTTATTGGGGGTCTGGAAACCTGAGTGGACTTGATTTTACTCAGTATGGTTGATTTTGATTTGATACTGGGCATGGATTGGTTATCCCCATGTCATGCTATTCTTGATTGTCACGCTAAGACTGTGACCCTGGCTATGCTCGGAGTTCCGAGAGTTGAGTGGAGAGGGTCTACAGAGCATGTGCCTAGTAGAGTGATTTCTTATTTTAAGGCTCAGCGTATGGTTGAGAAAGGTTGTGAATCTTATCTTGCTTTCATGAGGGATGTTAGTAGTGAGACCCCTTCTGTTGATTATGTTCCTTTGGTCCGTGATTTTTTGGGCGTATTTCCCGCAAACCTTCCAGGCATGCCACCTGATAGGGATATTGATTTTGGTATTGACTTGGTGCCAGACACCCAATCTATCTCTATTCCACCTTACCGTATAGCACCAGCGGAGTTGAAAGAATTGAAAGAGCAACTTCAGGAACTCTTAGATAAGGGGTTCATCTGGGTGAGTGTGTCACCTTGGGGTGCATCGGTGTTGTTTGTGAAGAAGAAAGATGGATCCATGCGTATGTGCATTGATTATAGGCATCTGAATAAGGTTACGGTGAAGAACCGGTATCCTTTGCCCCGTATTGATGACTTGTTTGATCAGCTTCAGAGAGCTAGGGTGTTCTCCAAGATCGATTTGAGGTCGGGGTATCACCAGTTAAAGATTCGGGATTCTGACATTCCGAAGACTGCTTTCAGGACCAGATATGGTCATTATGAGTTTCTGGTTATGTCATTTGGGCTGACCAATGCCCCAGCCGCGTTCATGTAATTGATGAACAACATGTTTCAGCCTTACCTTGATTCTTTCGTCATTATATTCATTGATGACATCCTGGTTTGTTCCCGTAGCCAGGAGGAACATGCTCAGCACTTGAGGATTGTGTTGTAGAGGTTGAGGGAGGAGAAGATTTATCCAAAATTCTCCAAGTGTGAGTTTTGGCTTGGTTCAGTAGCTTTCTTGGGGCGTGGTGTCTAGTGAGGGTATTCAGGTTGATCCGAAGAAGATTGAGGCGGTGCAAAGTTGGCCCAGACCGTCTTCAGCTACGGAGATTAGGAGTTTCCTTGGTTTGGCGGGATATTACCGTCGCTTTGTGGAAGGATTCTCTTCTATTGCTTCACCATTGACCAGATTGACCCAAAAGGGTTCTCCATTTAGATGGTCCGATGAGTGTGAGGAGAGCTTTCATAAGCTCAAGTCAGCATTGACCACAACTCCGGTACTAGTTTTGCATACTGGTTCGATTCTTACACAGTCTATTGTGATGCTTCTAGAGTTGGCTTGGGAACGGTATCGATGCAGGACGGTAGGGTGATTGCCTACGCGTCTAGACAATTGAAGGTGCACGAGAAGAATTATCTAGTGCACAATCTTGAGTTAGTTGCCATTGTTCATGCCTTAAAGATTTGGCGCATTACTTGTATGGGGTACAATGTGAGATTTTCACTGACCATCATAGCTTGCAGTATTTGCTAAGGAAGAAGGATTTGAATTTGCGGAAGAGGAGATGGTTGGAGCTTCTCAAGGGTTATGACCTTACTATTTTGTATCACCCGGGAAAGGCCAATGTAGTGGCCGATGCCTTGAGTCGCAGAGTCGAGAGTTTGGGGAGTCTAGCTTACCTTTCAGCAACAGATCAACCTTTAGCACTTGATGTTCAGGCTTTAGCGAGTCAGTTAGTGAGATTTGATTTGTCAGACCCTCCGCGGGTATTATCTAGCATGGCTTCCCGGTCTTCTCTCTATGTTCAGATTAGAGTTCAGCAGTATGATGATCCGCATTTATTAGTACTTCAGGATAGGGTCTGTCGGGATGATGCCAGGGATGTCACTATCTGTGATGACGATGTTATGAGGATGAAGGGTCATATTTGTGTGCCCAATGTGGATGGTCTTCAAGAATTGATATTAGTAGAGGCTCACAGCTCGCGGTATTCCATTCATCCGGGTGCCGCGAAGATGTATCAGGATTTGAGACAGTAGTATTGGTGGAGGCAAATGAAGAGGGATATTGTTGAGTATGTAGCAAGGTGTTTCAACTGCCAGCAAGTCAAGTATGAGCACCAGAGACCAGGTGGGTTACTTCAGAGGTTAGATATTCTGGAGTGGAAGTGGGAGCGGATCACTATGGACTTTGTAGTTGGACTTCTATAGACTTCGAAGGGTTTCGATGCTATTTGGGTCATTGTGGATAGGTTGACCAAGTCTGTGCACTTCATTCCTGTCATTACTACTTATACTTCGGAGCGGTTGGCGAGTATCTACATCAGGGAGATTGTCCGATTGCATGGGCTTCTAGTTTCTATCATTTCTGACAGAGGCACACAGTTCACATCTCAATTTTGGAGGGCCGTATAGAGAGGTATGGGTACTGAGGTATATTTGAACACTGCGTTTCATCCTCAGACCGATGGGCATTCGGAAAGGACTATTCAGATTTTGGAGGACATGTTACGTTCTTGTGTGATTGATTTTGGTTGTTCATGGGATCCGTTTCTGCCACTAGCAGAGTTTGCATATAATAACAGCTACCAGTTCAGTATTCAGATGGATCCGTATGAGGCTTTATATAGTAGGAGGTGTAGATCTCTGGTTGGTTGGTTCGAGCCCGGTCAGGCTAAGCTATTGGGCACAGATTTGATTCAGGATGCGTTGGAAAAGGTGAAGTTGATTCAGGAGCGACTTCGAGCCGCAGTCTAGGCTGAAGAGTTATGCGAACCGGAAGGTCCGGGATGTGTCGTTTATGGAAGGTGATAAGGTACTGCTGAAGGTATCACGCATGAAGGGTGTTATGAGGTTCAAAAAGAGGGGAAAGTTGAGTCCTCGATTTATTGGTCCTTTTGTGGTGCTTCGGAAGATTGGGGAGGTGGCTTATAGACTTGCCTTACCACCTAGCTTGTCGAGTGTTCTCCAGTATTTCATGTGTCGATGCTCAGGAAGAATGTTGGTGACCCGTCTCATGTCTTGGACTTCAGCACAGTTCAGCTCGAGGATGATATGTCATATGAGGTTGAGCCAGTAGCTATTTTGGCTCGCGAGGTCAGAAAGTTGAGGTCCAAGGATATAACTTCGGTGAAGGTTCAGTGGAGATGTCAGCCAGTGGAGGAGGCTACTTGGGAGACTGAGCGGGAGGTGCATGGTAGATATCCTCACTTGTTTGAGACTCTAGGTATGTTTCTAGACCCGTTTGAGGACGAACGTTTGTTTAAGAGGGGGAGAATGTAATGACCCGGTCGGCCCTTATACATAATTTGCATTATATTTGTTTTTATTGCCTTGTCATAGGTTGGTTATACTGTTTAGGATGTGTTAGAGTTGGTTAGCTCAGGTTCGGAGTGGTTATAGAAGGAGTTAAGACACTTAGCCTCTAAAAGTAGCTTTAGAGTTGACTTATTGGTAAATGATATCGGAATGTGGATTTTATGGCTCGGATAGCTTCGTTAGGTGATTTCTGACTTAGGAGTGTGTTCGGAATATTTTTGTGATGTCCGGTGTAGAATTAGGCTTGAATTGAGGAAAGTTAGTTTTTGGCGATTTATGATCGGCAGTGGAAAATAGGCTAACGTGTTCGGAATGGAATTCAAAAAGTTGGAACAGGTTCATAATAGCATTTTGGATATGTGTACAAAATTTCAGGTCAATCGGATGTGTTTTAGTTGGTTTCGGCGTCGTTGGTGGACTTTAGGAATTTCAAAGTTCATAGGCTTGAATTTGATGTGATTTTGGTGTTTTGATGTTCTTTTTGGTGTTTCAAAGGCTCGACTAAGTTCGAATGATGTTATGGGACGTGTTGGTATATTTGTTGAGATTTCTGAGGGCCTCGGGTGGATTTCGAAAGGTTAACGGATCAATTTAGACTAGAAGAAAAGTTGTTGCATTTTTTTTCACAGCAACATGAACAATACCTCGAGCGAACAGTAACTCGAATGAACAGTAAACACGTGAACAGTACCGCGAACATTCTGGACAGTATAAAAATAAACCATCCACGACCAATACCCACTTTTCACCATTTTTTTACGGAAAGAGAGCTTTTGAGGCGATTTTGAAGAGAGGAAATCATTGTTCTTCATTGAGGTAAGGATTTTGGACCCTAATACTCAATTATATGTGATTAAGGATCAAATATCAGTGTTTAATTCATGAAAATCAGTAAAAAAAAGATGGAGTTAGGGCTTGAGATTATGAGACCATTAGGGGTCAAGTTGAGGGGTCAAACGAACTTCAATTTTAGCGTTATTTATATGTACGGACTCGTGAGATGATGAAGAACATTTTGGTATGAAATTTTTCGAGTTCCAAGACACGGGCCCAGGAGTCGGGTTTTGGCTAATTTCGAGTTTTGTGCTAAAATTGGTACTTTTCAATTGGAATTCATTCCCTTAGCATAGTTTGATGATAAAGATCTGATCTTGGTAGATTTGGAGCACTGGGAAGTTGATTCGCGAGGCAAGCGGGTTGGAGAGTAGCTTTTCGGGCTAGTTTGAGGTAAGTAATGTCTTTAAATCCTGTCCTGAGGGTATGAAACCCAGGACTTTACATCCTTTCACGGTTTGGAGTGACGCACACACTGAATGACGACTGTGGGGCGTGCACGAATTGGAAATTCGGAAATTTGTTCCTTTTCAGGCAACTATTGAGTTGCGAAACCACTTTCCAAGCATATGTTTTATAATATTACTATGTTTGTATATATTTGGGCTGTAAGCCACGTTTGGCGCCTAGTGTCGATCTATCTTAACCCCTTGGGGCCTATTTTCCTGATATTCCTCACTTAAAAATTATGATTTTTCACTCAGTCTTTCCTGATAAATTGTTTTGACACCCAAAGTTTATTGATATTATTTCTTGAAATGAAATACTATTTTGGGTCGAGAATCCCGTTTATTTATTGCCCGAGTGGCATGTTGAGGTCGAGGGCCAATATTGTGAGGATATTGATGATATGAGAGAGGCCGAGAGCCTGAGTGATTGATGCCATGATTTGGCTTGTTTGTGGAGCTTGGGCTGTAGGAGCCCCTCCGGATTCTGTACACCCCCAGTGAGCGCAGGTACCTACTGAGTGCGAGTGCCGAGTGATGAGTTATTGGGAGGCATGAGTGACTGTGAGGTGCTGAGTGACTATTACTGAGTGATGGTGAGGTGCTGAGTAATTGATTTACGAGTGATGATTTGGTTCGAGGGGCGGATTTATAATAATATTTTGCTGAGTTTTGATTATGATTCATTTCATCTTTTATACTGATATTTTTGGAAATTTACTGAGAAAACTGAAAATTATACTTGCTCAAAGGATTCTTTTTATGGAAATTGGTTTTCAACTTATGTATTAAATGTATATTGTATTAATACTCTAATGTGGATTGGTGTTCTGTGTTGTGTGTTTTCTTATCTTCAGACTTGATTTATTTTCATTACTACTAAGTTGGCGTACTCATCATTACTCCCTGTAACTCTGTGTACAGACTCAGGTACTAGTGCAGAGCAGTAGCCATATTCGTTCGTTATCAGCAACATTTACGGGATTTCGAGGTAGCTGTTCAGCGTCCGCATCTTCTCCACCTCCCTTCTTCTTATAGTATTAGCATTTGATTCATAGAAATTTATTAAGACATTAGTAGAGTTAGTTATATTCTTAGATGCTCGTGACCATGTTAACTCCAGTCCTGGGGGAATTGTTTAGACATTGGATTATTTTATATTTGCCTAAAGACATAGGAAATTTTCATGCTTGCTATGCTGATATTTAATGATATTGCGTTATTTGATTAAACTAAGTGTCTAGTTATGTGATGGTCGGCTAGCCTAGTTCCACGATAGGTGCCATCACGGCCTGTTGGGATTTGGGGTCATTACACTTTTGCTGCTTTAACTGAATGTAATTGGGTTGCATTTTTAAAATAGTAAAGTACATCAATTATTCAATACTGATTCTGAAATAACTTTTTTTCTTACCTTCTGCGTCTTGCGTGGAAGCCGTGAGTATGCCCTTTATATGTTGACTTTAAAACACTTCCATCAACTACAACTGTTGACCTACAATACATCCATCCTCTAATCGATTCATATATAGCTATGAATACATACAAGAAGCTCCCATGTACTTTAGTGTGTAGTCGTGTCACTTATCCTGGAAATATATGTTGGTATTTTCTTGTAAGGCTCTTTTGGTGTTCCTCTCAATAATTGCATTGCTTTTTCTTTTGATCTCCATGCTTGCATGTAGCTTTAGTCCATACCATATGCTTTTTGGATGTCTCTCTGGATATCTGTTGGTGTATATATGATTTTCAGGTCAATAAGTTTATCTTGTACAACAGTTGCAACAAAAGCCGAAACAACTTGCTTTTGTGAACAAAATTATCATTTAAACAATTGTGGACAGAATTGAAATCAGTCACTTCGAAAAGATTTGATGCTCGCAGGCTTGATGCTTTAGTCTCCAAGTGCATCTTTCATCCACGTATTCAAGAGTATACCTGTTTATAATACAAATACAGTTATGTATCATGTTTTATTGATAAAAATCACACATACAAATCCGTACATTTCTATATTCACATAGTATATTTATATAGCATACTTATATACAATTTCAATATCATATTTTGTTGATAAAAAACATGGACAAACCAGAACAATTCTATACCCATATAGTATACTGATTAAGCATACATATATACTATATTGGTATTATGTTATACTGATAATAACAAACGTACAAATCAGTACAATTATATACTCGCGTTGTATACTGATATAGCATACTTATATACTATATCAGTATCATCCTTTGCTGATAAAAAATACAGACAAACCAGTATAATTCTATACTCTCATAGTATACTGATTTAGCATACTTATATAATATATACATACCATCTTTTACTGATAAAAAAACACAAACACAAACCATTACAATTCTATACTTACATCGTATACTGATGTAGCATAGTGATATACTATATCGGTATCATATTTTACTGATAAAATACACACACACAAACCAATAGAATTCTATAGTCACATAGTATACCGATATAGCATCCTGATATATTATATAGGCATCACATAGATTTTTGCTTGAAAAAATGCAGACGAACCTTTTTGGGCATGATTTATTAACTCGATATTGACATTTTTCTCCAAAGGAATAATGTTCCATAACGAGAGACAACATGTTCTTATCTTGGTAAATTATCTCTTTTCAACTTTTTGATGAAATTGATAAGTTATGATATTTGCATCATCAAGTTCTATACTGATGTATCTCTTTCTTGCACATCAAAAGTACTAATCATATCATTTCTTTCAAATTGTGCAATTTTTGATGAAATTGTAGCAACATCGAAACTAGATGTGCTTGTCGACACACACAGTCGGTGTGTTGTCATCCCTGCACTTGATTTTTTCAATTCCATGTAAACACGAACACTCATATCGCTGCAAATTGCAATTGGTGGATACTATTGAGCAATAGCATAGTGGATAACTGTTGTGTTACTGTCCTTTTGCAGTTGCTTTGCAATTTCTATGAGAAGTTTTTAAATTTCCAACAGGTCTTTATTAGAATTGCATCAACGTGAAAGTTTATGAAATTATGGTTATCATCCCATTCTCCACTATGCTGCAGTAGAATTGGTATATTTTCTATGATTCTGAAGTTATATGTCCAAAATTGAATATCGAAAATCCAAATTTCAACAATTTTGAATTCAAATACTGAAGTTCAACATAAAATTTTTCGTAATCAAATAAGTTGTTATGATTCAAACCTCCAGATCTCCAAACTGAGAACAAAATTTTTAGCTAAAAATTCAGAAGTTTGAGCACTAAACTTCTGTAATCTGCGAAATCAAAATCTGAAAAATTTAAGGAGAAAAACTCGAATTTTAAAGAGAAATAAGCATCTTTGCTCTGTAAATATTTATAGGTACTCCCTCCTTTTCCCTAGAATAAAGGGGAAAATATCCTCCCAAGTCAAGGGATGATTGTCAAAAGTAATATTATGATCTTTAATAGAGAGAAGCCAGTTATTGAGATCAATAGAGAGGAGATTTGTAGAAACAAAATTTCCCAGAATGCATGGGTTACATGGCAGGTGATGAATATGTGAGTAATAGTTTCATCTTTATTTTTGCACAATTACGGAAACATTTCCATAAGAAGAATTGAGTAATATCTGCATGGGAGTCTATTATGGAAACATTTCCATAAGAAAAATTTAATCTTAGTAGGACAATTAAGCTACCAGATCCAATTAAAATCTTTATATTGTTGTCAATCTCGTCAATAAGGGGGTAACAAGACTAGTACTAAGGGCCCATATAAGGATATCATAGCTTATGGCATGTTTGATAAAAGTAATAGTTCTAATGTTATTAGTAATATGATCAGGGAGATCGAAGCTTAACTTTGAGAAATTCCATTCATTCATTTTTCTAAGGTCCAATATACCTAGTACTCAACTTGCCCTTCTTTACGAACCTCATAACACCCTTCATAGACGAAAATCAGAGTAGTACCTTCCCTCCTACCATGTAAGCAACACCGTGAACCTTCCGGTCGGCATAACTCTTCTGTCTAGAATTTGCCATGCGAAGTCGATCCTGAATCAATTTTACCTTTCCCAAAGTATCCTTAACTAAATCAGTACCCAATAGCCTAACCTCACCTGACTCAAACTAACCCACCAGAGACCGACATCGTCTGCCATACAAGGCCTCATATGGAGCCATCTAAATGCTCGATTGGTAGTTGTTATTGTAGGCAAACTCTGCACGTTGTAGAAACTGATCCCAAGAAACCCCGAATCTATAACACAAGCACGTAGCATATCTTCCAATATCTGAATAGTGTGCTCGAACTGTCCGTCTGCCTGAGGGTGAAACGATGTACTCAACTGAACATGTGTGCCTAATTCTTGTTGCACTGCTCTCCAAAACTGTAGTGTAAACTGCATGCCCCAATTTCAAATGATGGACACTAGCACTCCGTGTAGGTGAACAATCTCGCAGATATAAATCTCAGGCAACCGCTCCAAAGAATAAGTAGTACCGACTGGAATAAAATGCGTGGACTTGGTTAAACTATCCACAATCACCCAAATAACATCAAACTTCTTCAAAGTCCGTGGGAGTCCGACTATGAAGTCCATGGTAATACGCTCCCATTTCCATTCCGGAATTTCAAGTCTCTGAAGCAATCCGCTCGGTCTTTTGATGCTTGTACTTCACATGCTTACAATTTAAACAACGAGCTAAAAACCACACTATATCTTTATTCATCCTTCTCCACCAATAGTGTTGTGTCAAGTCCTGTTACATTTTAGCTGCACCAGATGAATGGAATATAGCGAATTGTGTGCTTCTTAAAGAATCAATTCAAGCATCCTATATCCATTTGACACACAAATTCGACCCTGCATTGTCAACATCCCATCATCTCCAATAGTAACATCTTTTGCATCGTCGTGATGAACTGTGTCCTTCAGGACAAGAAAATGGGGATCATCATACTGGCGCTCTTTGATGCGGTCATATAAGGAAGGCCGAGAAACCATATACGCTCGAACCTGACTGGTCTCCGAAACATCTAATCTCACAAACTGATTGGCTAAAGCCTGAACATCAACTGCAAGAAGCCTCTCAAAAATAGGAATGAATGTCAGGCTACCCATACTCATCACCTTTCTACTCAAGGCATCGACCACCACATTGGCCTTACCGGGATGATACAAAATAGTAATATCATAGTCATTTAGCAGCTCCAACCATCTATGATGCCTCAAATTTAGATCCTTTTGTTTGAATAAGTATTGGAGACTCCGATGATATGTAAATACCTCACAAGACGCACCATATAGATAGTGCCTCCAAATCTTCAATGCATGAATGATGGGTGCCAATTCTAAATCATGAACGTGGTAGTTCTTTTCATGTGGCTTCAACTAGCGTGAATTATAAGAAATCACTCTATCCTCCTGCATTAAGACACACACAATACCGATTCGAGAAGTATCATAATACAGCGTATAAGAACCTGAAGCTGAAGGCAAAACTAGAACTCGAGTTGTTGTCAAGGCAATATTGAGCTTCTAAAAGCTCTCTTCACACTCACCCGACCACCTGAATGGAGCACCTTTCTGGGTCAATTTAGTCATAGGCACCGCAATAGACGAGAATCCCTCCATAAAGCGACGATAATACCCGGCCAAGCTGAGAAAACTATGAATCTCAGTAGCAGAAGATGGTTTGGAACAACTCTGAATTGCCTCTATCTTCTTCGGATCTACCTGAATCCCATCATTGCACACCACGTGCCCTAAGAATGACACCGAACTAAACCAAAACTCATACGTGGAGAACTTGGCATATAGTTTCTCCTCCCTCAATCTCTGTAATACAATACTCAAGTGTTGTGCATGTTCCTACTGGCTATGTGAGTACACCAGGATATCATCAATAAATACTACGACAAACAAATCAAGATACGGTAGGAATACACTATTCATCAAGTGCATAAATGCTACTGGGCCGTTGGTAAGCCCAAATTACATCATGAGAAATTCATAGTGACCATAATGGGTCCTAAATGTCGTCTTTAGAATATACAAATCCTGAATTTTCAATTGGTGATACACAGATCTTAAATCAGTTTTGGATAACACCCTCTCTCCCTGAAGCTGGTCAAATAAATCATCAATACGTGGCAAAAGATACTTGTTCTTGATTGTAACTTTGTTCAATTGCCTCTTATCAATGCACATCCGCATAGTACCGTCTTTATTTTTCACAAATAGAGCTGGTGCACCTCAAGGCGACACACTAGGCCTAATAAGCCCCTTATCAACAAGTTCCTGAAGTTGCTCTTTCAATTAGGGTGAACATAAATCCGAAAAATCGAAAATTGGACAGGACCGAATTAATTCGGTATTTTGGTATCGGTTCTTTGGTATTATTTTGGTATAATTGTTTCAAAAATTTGGTATTTCAGTATGGTTCTCGGTATTGAACTTTCGATACTTCGGTATACCGAAATTTCTGAATTATTTAAGTAAGCCTTCCTACTGCCCAACCCAAGGTTATCAATTCTCAGCCCAATTCGAACTTGTTACTCCTAGCCAGTAGAAAAGTAATATTAAGACCAACCTAACATAGGACCCTAGGTTTTATAATTCCCTTTAGTCCAGCTATGCATCAGGTGGATCAACTTAGTAAACACATATTAAAGCTTATGATATGTATTTGTTTTTTCTTGTTTGGTTACTAGTTAATCTTTCCTTATGCGGTTGTTCATTATTTTATAGTTACTTATCGTGTAATTTTTGTTTCTGTGGAATTTCATTCTTGCAAAGGACCTAATCTTGGATCACTGCAGAACAATTTGACCGGGACATAGTTGTTGGTATCCAATTTTGCCCTCATATTGTTTAAATAGGCATAAATACTTTCAAAATATCATTTTGCATCATTATTTAATTTACAAGATTTACAAAAGCACTTCTTATAATTATCCATAATTTTATAGCTTTTAAATTAATTTTCTTGCATTAATTTACATAAAATTCTATAATTATCCTTTTAAATTATTTGTGATGACCTAATCACTTCAAATTATTATTTCCATCCATAATAATTTTTTTTTGAAATATATTCACTTCATTTTTATATAATTACAATTGTATTTTTAGGCTATTTGCATAAATTTGCAATAATAGCCTATATTTTGCATTCTTATTGTGATTGGCATTTCATGTAGGGTAGCAATAATATTTTACATTTTAATAGTCTTCTATCATTGCTTAAAGTCATAATTTGCATAAGTATCATTTTTATATATTTATTAGCTATTTTATTAAATTATTTCCCTTTTAATTTCTATTTAAAAGAGCTGGCCCAATTTTGAATTGTTTTCGGAACATGCAAACCCAAATCCCTGGCCCAAAACCTCAAGCCCAATCCTAGGCGGCCCTGCCCAGTCCAAAACCGACCCATACCCCCTTAAACCATAGCCGTTGATAAAAAATGATCAACGACTCACAACCCTCAACCCCCTTCTTTTATAACCCAATCCCTAAATTCTAGAGACCATTGTCTCTGCCTAGTCGCCCTCAAACGCTCCTCCCCCACCAAAAAACCTAATCGCCGCCTTCTCCAAATCCTCTCCTAATCCCGGTTACAATGGGGTTCTCTCCTCATTTACTTGCCATATCAGTGTTTTTCCGCTACTAGGTGTTTCTCCATTTTATCACTTAGTACTTGCCTAAACATGGCAAGTACTATCTCTTCGATTCTACCCGATCAATTCCAATCCTTTGAATCTGGGACATATCTCGTCTACATAAGTTCACTACCATGAGTCCGATTTTGTTTGGATTTCTGCCGATTTACACTTCCCCTAAAAAGTTAGGGTTCTCTCTTAAATCGATTTTGAGTTGATTTGCATGTTTTCTTTCCTTATTTGTTGTTTAATTTACTTTTTTCCTTGTATGTTCGTTCAAACTTTACTGCTATATAAATCCCCCCTCTATTTTTCCTCTTGGGACAAGCTTTTGAATCAATATTTCTTCACTAAAAATTGGGGTTTTTGCTACTCTCTTGTTCTGTATTCTGTATTGGCCGGCTGAAAGCCAAGGCCATTAACACCTTGTTACTCTACCTGTTCTTGGTGCGAGCATTGCCCTCAGTTCGTCGAAGCTCTTGGGAACTTCGACGCATTGGGATTTTGTTTTTTTGTGGAAATTCGTTCTTTATTGTTCTTCGTTTAACTGGTGAGGTACTGGACCTTTGTAATTTCGTCCCTAAGTATTTGCAATTTTGCATATGTCTTCGGCTCTGAAGTTCGTTAGCCTAATGAGTTTTTCTGGGTTGTTTTGTGTGCAATTCTGTTTGTTTTACTTCGATTTTAGGTCTCCTTAACTTTTAACTTCATATTGTTGATAGTTCAAAGCATGCCTAAACCTGATTTGAGTAAATTAGATTCCTTTAAAGTTCATCTAGCCTTTGTGTTGCAACTTTTTTGCTGTTTAGGACCTTTGTAATTTTCAGCATCTCTTTGTTGTTTCGATTTGCTTTAGGCTATCAATCCTGTTATTTGGACATGCTTTACATGCATAGCTTGTATCGTTTTTAGTCAACTAGTCAATAATGTTCAAAACATGAATATGTATACTCACTACATGACACAAAGTCCATTTTCCTACCCCATTCTGAATTTATGTGGTGATAACTTGCTTATACAGCATGTTTTGATCATGTTATCTATCAGTATGCCCTTTAGCATGTATTGACTCCCTGATTCATCAATAATTGTAATCTGCTTTTATCATGTCTAAATGTTGTTATGCTACCAAATTAGTATGATTGTTTCATAACATTAGAACCTACACTTAGCATAATTAGGACCTTTCCTTTATTATGAATCTGTGCATGCTACTTTCACCAATCTTGCAAACATGTTCTGCTAACGTATGACTACTTATGCACTAAGTCTTGAACTCGTTTTCTAAATCATTGCTAAGTCTGTTCTAAAAAGCCTTAAGACCTATTTGATAACCTGCTCTATGTGCTCAACTTTACTATGTTTGTACCCCCTCCGCTTTGTCTCTCAACCTTGGTTTACTATACTTCGCTTGTCATCTGGGCTCTTTTGAGTTCTCATTATTAGCCGGTTGAAAGCCAAGGCTACCTAGGTTCTATTATCGACCTCCCTAGTGTGAGAACTGCTCAGGGTCCAATTGAGACCCTTGTAAACTCTGACACACTAGGGCTTGATCCTTAGTCATTCCCCAAACCTTAATCTACTCCTATTCTATCATGTTATTTGTTTTATACTTGAATTGGCTGATTTAAATGGTGCAACACTTAGCTTTGTGGTCAAATAAATCGACTTTGGGCCCGAATATGCTTACTGAAGGCCCAGACAATGCTGGGTATTTTATTCGGGCTTGCTGAAGGCTTATTGTCATTGTTTTATAAAATACTTTGATTTTATTCATTATTGGGCCTATAATAACCTTTGTATAAACGATTGGGGTGTTATTAAAAGGGGAAACATGTAGAACATAATATTTGCATGCAAAAATGGGTAGATAATATGCCTATAGGACTTGGTAATTTATTTGCTATATGTGTTGTTCAATTACTATGTACACCATAGAAACCATGCCATTAGAGGAAGCGTACCCACACACACATTGTCTTCTAGCAAACACAAGTAAAAAATGCTGCAATTATATTTATTGCTATGTGTTATTAGAAAACATGCCTATAGGAATTGGCTTTCACTGATGTTTCTTTCAATTCGCACCGTCTAGTAGAAATCTTGCCTATAGGATTCCAATTATTCCACTTGGCAATGTTCACCTAGAAAATATGCCTGTAGGATTAAGATATAACCATAAAAATAAGCTCTAAGGTACTATGCGTTAGAGATCCTGCCTATAGGAAACAATTGCTTGCTATAATTGGTTAATGCTAGACCATTCAAATACTGCTTCATGTACGTTGTATGAATAATTCTAGGACTTCTCCCAACAGATTTTGTTATATTCAACTGCGTAGATCACCTAGGCATAACACATATAGGATTAGTAACTTAAAACTTGCAATAACCAGCTTGTAATGTCTGAATAATTCTATCTATGAGCAATTTCTTGCCTTTGAAACAGATTGCATACTTTAATTCAAAGCCGTCTAGAAATCATGTATTTAGGTTTAAGGTTCTGAATTCTGAAACCTCCTAATTGGCATATGTGTTTGTGTGGATTTGTTGTTTAAATGTGGAGGTCAATGTGAGCCCTTAATTGCTTTTATGTGAAGTCTTTATATATTTTGCTTGTCGCCTAGTTTTGCGTTTTGAGCAGCCTAGATAAGGTCTAGAACCATCCAAATAGAGGTCCAAAACCTCCTGGACCATAGGTATGGGATGGGTAGTGCACGCTTAGGGCACGTCCTAGAATTGAATTAGAGCGCTCTTACGTAAACAACCTTAACATAGTAATCGGGTAATAAGAGATGATAGTCTATGCCCACTGAATAATATGAGTAACACCCTATCCTAAGGGAGTTACAAAATATTATTTATGTTGCACGGGGTGATCCTTTAGGCTAAAAAACATAGGACCCCCCCCCCTTTTCTTTCTTTCTAGTAGAATTAAAATATTTGTACCTATATATTCGCATTAAGATCTTTGTAATAGAATTCTTATATTTTTGTACTCTCTTTGCTTATTTGATCACGTAGACTAAATCCACATAATTTAAGTTCGGCTGAGACCCACAGTTGTGGACCTCGAGGAGTTCCTAACACCTTTTTTTTGAGTTAATTCGATCCCTTACCCGATCTTTGGTGGCGTTGACTAGTCAAATCAGAGTCATTTGAAAATAGGTGACCTAGCGCACCTTAAAAACTGTTAGGTGGTGACTCTCCTATTTTAATAACTCTTTAAAATAGTTGTCACATGTGGAAACCTGATTTCGCGAGAAAAGGAGCGCGACAGCTTGGCGACTCCGCTGGGGATTTACTGTAACACCCCATACATTCAGACTAGGTGAGGATATGTTAATTGGGTATTAATTTGATATGTTAGACAAATGAATTCCTATCGGGATGAGTATAGGTGAAAATAGTTGTTTCAGAATCAAGATAAAGCGTAAGTTGCATAAGATTCGACAAAATCGACTAAGTTTACAAAAGGTACGTCTTCCAGCAGGATTTGGTGAACATGTGTAACATCTCTGGGAAAACTAAAAATAATGAAAGTTGTAGGACTTTGATATATATATTTCCAGCGATATATTGTGGAGCTTGAACGGATCTCTGGCAAAATGTTATGTACGTTTTACAGAGAAGTGCGTAATATGCGCGCCCAGGTGCGCGCTCGAACGGTCACGTGCGCGGCCGTGCACTTGTGGCAGTGCTACTGTCATTTTTCTTTGATGTCGGGTGCGCGGGGTACGGACTGGGGGGTCATTTTAAATCCCTACTTCGTCCCCCACACCCCCAAAATAAAAATACTTGCTCTAGGAAGGGAAGTTCTCAAAAACCTAACTCCTTAAAGGTCCCTCCACCATCCAAGGTAAGTTCTAATGGTGATTCTAAGTTAATTTCATTTTCTCAACATCTTATTAACATGGGTAAACCCTCCATATCATTTTCGATTGGAACATCATTGTTGAGAGAAGGAACCTAGAACTCAAATTCAAGGGGATAGAACTTAAAAAAGGTAATGTCTTCACCCTTTAATTGATTCTAGCATTGTGTTAGTGACTATAGACTCTAGTTCATGAGATATGAAATGATGGGTTTGATAGAAAAGCATGAACGACTATAGGTTTGGGTTGTTGATTGTTGATTATTGGTTAAGGGTGTTGTTTACCTTATGGTTGATGAAGAATGATGTTGATTATAACCATTTGAGATTTTATAATTTATCTAGGAGAAAGAGAATGGTTTGTTGGGTGTAGAAACACCACTAATAAGGGCTATGAAGCTTTATTCCATCAAGGGTTTTTGATAAAATGGATAAGTGACCAAAACATGAGTATTGTTGCTAATTTGAAATCCCTTTGACTTGTATTGATATAGATTAAAGTTGAAAGGGTTGGCGAATGTTGTATTACGCTCAAAAGAAAGAAGTTATGGTATATGAGGCTACCTCTCTATGTTTGGGAATGTTAATGATTCTCCCGACACTATGTTTCTTTTACCACATTACTAATTGCCTCAGAAATATAGTTAAGCCTAACTCCCTGAATAGTTGCAGAACTTCTATTCTCTAGCTTTGTGACTCGTTCATGACTTTCATTCTGAATGTTGTGAAATCAGTGCATAATCAATATAGATTTGGGTTTGATTCCCATGAGTCTCAATCTAGATTTCTCAGCATGTCATAAACAATTGAAGTTTCAATTTCATAATCAGTTCATGAATACATGTTTCAGTCTAGTTCTATTCAGCATTTGAGTATCATGTAATTCAATATGATTCAATATTTCAGTATCATGTATTTCAGTATGATTCTCAGTTCCTTATTTTAAATCCTTGAATGTTGAACCACTGTATTTGGGCCTGAGGCCGCAGTTAATGCTTTATGCATCTTTGGGCTTGAGACCGTAGTTAATGCTTTATGCATCTTTGGGCCTGAGGCTGCAGTTATGTATACGTATAGACTGAGGCCACAGTTTATTTATTCAGATAAATAGGTGGTTCATCATTCAGAAGAGGGAGTATTCATATCCTTACTTCCTTTGTTCAGTTCAGTTATCAGTTATTAGTTATCAATTATTAACTATCATTTATCATTTTAGTTTCAGTTTCAATAGTTATCATTTCAGTTATTAATTATCAATTCTCAGTCATCAACTTAGTTTCAGTTTTAGTATTTATAATTCATTCTTGCAGTTGCTATACATACCAGTGCAATTCAAATGTACTGATGTCCCTTTTACCCGAGTCCTGTATCTCATGATGCAAGTAATGATTTATAGGTTGACGATTCAGAGTTCTAGGATTCTCGTACCAGCTATTTTTTGATCCCCAGTTCTTTCGGGACATTATCATTACCTTACAGTCTTTACTATTTTAAGACAGTCAGTGTTTTGAGTGCTTCATTAGAGGCTTCATAGACTAGAGTAACAGTTAGACAGAGTCACATGCATTTAAGGTTAAGAAATGTTGTTACATATATGTTTCAGGCTTATATTAGTGCTTCTGCATTAGACTTATATCATTTAGACTTTCAATATGTCAACCTCTATTAGTTTATCTTCTGTATTCAGTATGTTATGATAACACATGTTGATTCAGCCAGCCAGTTGGTTCGCTTGGTCAATGTAATCAGGCACCGAGTACCGTGTTACGTCCAGGCCCAGGTTCTGGGCATGACAAAGCTTAGTATCAGAGCACTAGGTTCAAGAGTCCTAGGGACTCTATGAAGCTGTTTCCAGTGGAGTTTCTTTTATATGTGTGTGCCAGCCACTCATATAAACGGCTAACTACCAAGACATCCAGAATTGTCTCATTTCTTTCTAGTCTAGATCGTTCCATGAAGCTTAGAGCAATAGGTAACCTTCTTTTTCTATCGAATTCTAGACGTATCTAATACCTAAGCGACGAGCAAGAAAAACCCAAGGTTCTAGAGAGGATGATTTCTTATTAGGGCATAATATGGAGTCCAAGTTAGTAACAAATGAGACTTTAGAGGATGTTAGAAGTGGGATGCAATGGATAGTAGTACATATCAGAGTACAAACTTACTAGAAAGTACGAAAGAAGTTATAACGTTTTATGGTCATCGATTTACCTCAATTACCAGTTATACAGTCTTCCAGTTAGCAAGTTTATGGTTATTCAGTATGCTAGTTATCAGTTATTTAGTTACCAGATCTCCAATTTTCAGTTTCAAAATTCTGGTGACTGGTGAGTATACAGTGATGCCTATGGGTGCTAAAAGAAAATGTAAGCAACAGTGACTATAGTAAAATCTTCGCATATTTTAGGTCTGGATTAAAATCAAGACTCATCGGATGGCGCATGAAGTGATTTATCAGATAATTGTATACTTTGAAGGATAAGTTTGTGCATGGTAGTGTATTCGTATGTGTTTTACCTCCTATAACAAATTCATTTAATTCTTGGAAATGGATCCACAAGTTGGATGATGATAGTTCAGATGTCAGACCCTAACATTGGTCACAATAGTTTTGGACAAAAAAAGCCTAAGGGAAAAATACCTAGGAGTCAGAAATAGTTATTATTATCAGAGTTGTATTTTTTGTACGACTCATGCATATGACTAAGAAGACATGATGTATGAAATGAGAACCAAGAGAAGCCAATATTGAACTTCAAGTAATGATTTTAAGTTGTTTAGATTTATTCAAATCAGAATTAGAAAGTACTATGTTAGTGAATTTGTATAGGAAGTGGCTATTATTGTGAGATAAAAGATATGACAGTTCCCCTTTAAATGATGTGACTATGTGTTTAGGCCGGAGGTTTATAGTCTGAAGTGATTATGAAGTGTAAAGTTTGGGGTTGGATATTCCAATTTCGTTTAAGATAAATGAACTTCCCTAAGTGTGATCCATGCACATAGTTTTTAAAAAAAAAAGATAGTATACGACCTCACAATAGGGTCGGTGATGAGGGAAGTTAGGAATAAGCTTATGTTTCACTTTTGTTATTTAAAACAGGAGAAGAAAATATGATGCTAGCAGGTGGTTAGTAAAAAGGATAGTAAGTAAGTTCTGAGTAGATACAACAAAGTAGCAATTTCAGCAGAGCTAGTAGGAGTACAATTTGATTTACTTAGTAAAGTTGACACTAGTGAGTGGGTAATAGTTTGAACCACCGAACACATGTTAGAACCCAAAAAGTTTAAGTTAAACATGAAGTACAGTGGCAGTGGGAAAAAAATCATCTAGCAGTGAGAGCAAACTATAGAAGAATAGCCTTTAGGAATTATCAAAATATGGTTTCTCGAAGATTGACAGTGTGAGCAGAGTTAAATTATTAAGTTGTGTATGATAGTTGTGTACACATTAACTTTCTGTTTAACGAATAATTTATTTTTTCCTAGTAAGAAATATTTCTCAGAAGTAAGTTGGAAGATGAGTCTTCATTGACGTAAAGTGCAAAGAATTACTGAAGATAAGAAATGTTGTTCGGATCCCAACAAAAGAGAAGGATCCGTAGGTACAAGACCCTAAATTTTGGTCTAAGGGGGAGATGTGAAAATCGTCAGTAAGTCCAGTTGAAGATTTGAAACCCGCATAGTTATCATGGGTTATAAAAAAAAAGAAAAAAAAAGAACTATAAAATCCTGCCCAGTTATGTATTACGAGGGTAGTGCCATCGCATGAGACTTTAATATTCCTAGTATAGACTTAGCTCACAACAATTCTACAAGTTTTCAAGAAGTATCTTAAAAAGATAATCAAGTATGCGAAGTACATATCATGATTGAGGCAGACAATAGATATATAGTGAAAGAAGTTCACTGCTTAGCAAGTCTAGGAGTTCGACTTTTGGACTTTGAAGATGGTGGCGTTGTTCTTCAGAACAGGACTTGTTCCTCCTTAGTAGCCAAGTGAAGGAGAAACGGTTTGATGACACCTACTTGTGTAACGACCCGATTGGTCGTTTTCATTAATTGCGTTCGGTTTGGCAGTTTTAGGTCACGAGTAGCCTCACTCAGTGTATTATGACTTGCGTGCACTGTCGGTTCGAGTTTTGAGAGGGCTGGAAAGGATTTTAGGAGTGACCCTCATTTTAGAAGTCCAATGTTGAAGGAATTGACCCTGGGTTTGACTTCTGAGTATTTGACCTCGAATCGGAGTTTTGATAATCCCGGTAGGTCTGGATAGTGATTTTGGACTTGGGCGTATGCCTGGAATTTCATTTGGATATTTCTAAAAGGTCTCGGCATCATTTGGCGGAAGTTGGCAGCTTAAAGGATTAGAATCTTCCTAAGTTTGACAATGGTTTGACTTTAAGGCTATCAGGTCCGCATTGTGGTTTTGAAATTTTGAATAGGTCCATTTCGTCAATTGGAACTTGCCTGCAAAATTTTGTGTCGTTTGGAGTTTATTATATGTGGTTGGGATGCGTGGTTGCAATTCTAGAAGTTTTGGAAGTTCATAATGGTTTTCATGCGTTTTGACATCCGATTCGTGGTTCTAGAGGTTATTTTGGTGTTCTGATCGCGCAAGTGAGTTTGTGTTCTGGAGGCTCAGGTGATTTTTATATGCATTTTGGATTGTTTGGAAGAGGGTTAGAATTTGCTGGTGTCTAATCTCGCATTTGCGATCTCCGCTTTTGCGAATATTGAATCGCATTTGCGAAAAGGCTGGGATTGGAAGGCTTCGCATTTGCGGAGCCAGTCTCGCAAATGCGATGATGACTTGGGCAGGGGAAGTTCACTTTTGCAAACATTTTGGTCGCTTTTGCAATGGCCTCACCTTCGCATTTGCAAACTTTTTCATCGCAATTGCGATATGGGCATGAGTTCTCAGGCTTCGCTATTGCGAATGATTCTTCACTTTTGCGAGTTCGCATTTGCGGACCCATTGTTGCAAATGCGACATCTGCAGCCTGTTAAGTGCTGAAAATTGTTAGTTTTTGCTTCATTTTTTATATTTTTGAACCCTAGCTTCAAGGTGAGGCAATTTTGTGAAGAGATTTTCATACCAAGTCATTGGGTAAGTAACGTTAATCAATTTCCAAATATATTTCATGAATTTATAAAAGATGTAACATAAAATTCATGAGAATCTAAAGGAAAATTTGCGAAAATTTGCAATATCTTTCAAATGTAAAAATCATGATTTGAAGGATAAATTGGTATAAGAACTTGATAATTTTGGTATTGTTGAACTCGTATCGGAATGGGTGTTCGGGTTTTATAAATTTTGTCGAGTTCCGAATGCGGGTCCGAGGAGTTAACTTTTGTTGACTTTTTACAAATTGTATAAGTATCGTAACTTTGTTTATTGAATTTGTCTTCTCTTGCATTGTTTGATGTATTTAAGTTTTTTTTGCTAGATTGAGCCGAGCGTTGGTCAATTGGTAAAGGAAAAGCCAAATTGTGTATTGAATTGGCCGAATTGAGGTAAGTATCTTGTCTAACTTTGTGTGAGGGAAACTACCCCTTAGGATTTGAGTGTTCTATGTTGATTGTATTCCGTGTACGTGAGGTGACGAGTGCGTTCTCGGACTTATTTGTGGGAAGTTGGCCTTTAGGGTTCTTAGGTCATTATACTTACCGTGTATGAAGTTGTTCTTGATACGTTGGGTTCCTACTTGCTAGGTTCACTCCTACATGCTTTAGTTAAAGATAATTTCCTTAGGATTTCCTTTTACTGTCTAATTGAAGCTTCTTTGAATTAACGGCAAATTTTATCTCTTTTATCGTCACGATATATCTTTCATAAACTCCCTATCTCTAACTGAAATTACTATCATCTCATCCTATAATTGTTTAGCCTAAATTGGAGTTACGATTATCTTCTACTGCTTATTCTTAATTGAATTGTTGAAATCTTTCGTAATTTCCCAACCTCAAAAGAGTTTAGATAACCCCCACTTGGATGACTTGCATAATTTGGGACTATTTGACTCGTGTTGTCTTCTTATTGTTGACTTGAATATTGTGGAATTGTTGCTACATTATTTTCTTTACTCTTGTTAAGCTGTGCTCCTTGGGCCTAACATTCTTTACTATGGTTATTCCTTGTGAATGAGTTTTACCATTCTTCCGGATTTAAAGTTCTTGAGTTGATTTACTTTCCTTACATTGCATTATTGTCATTGTTGTTTTTGTACTTGATATGGTGATGTACGAGGTTTCTGTCGTGCTATAGCTGTTATCCCCGTTGGTCGCATTGCATATTTATTATCATTGTCATGGTTGCAAGAGTGTAAAGCACGAAGGGTGATGCCGTGCCATTGCATACTTATTATCATTGTCATGTGAGGAAGAGTGTAAAGAGCGAAGGGTGATGTCGTGCCATTGTATATTTATTATCATTGTCATGTGAGGAAGAGTGTAAAGCACGAAGGGTGATGCCGTGCCATTGTATATTTATTATCATTGTCATGTGAGGAAGAGTATAAAGCACGAAGGGTGATGCCGTGTCCGTGCATATTTATTATCATTGTCATGTGAGGAAGAGTGCAAAGCACGAAGGGTGATGCCGTGCCATTGCATATTTATTATCATTGTCATGTGAGGAAGAGTGGTATTTCAAAAGTATCTAGTTTGAAGGAACTTTGGTTGAAGAATATTTATCTGAAAAGTATGTTTGAAAACGAACATTTATCTTGAAAGAGCTGTGTTCGAAGGACATTTATTTGAAAAGTTCATATTTGAAAAGTAATTATCTTGGAAGACTATGTTTGAAGGTTATTTAATGAAGAGTTTATATTAGGAGGAAGTATATTTCAAAATAATTTGCCCTTTAGAAGGGATTTCATTCTAAAGACCTCAATTTAAAAAACTTACGGGTGAAAGATTACTCTTGAAGGATTTGACTGATTTGTTGGGGTTATTGGCTAAGGCCTGATGTGGGAAACTGTTGCAGTGCTGAGTCACTATTTGTCCTTGTATTATTGTGATTTTTTTTTGGATTTGGGCTGTGTTCCCGTCCATCCTTCTGTGTCTTATTATGGTGTTCCGCTATTGATTGGTGTTTTTCCTTCCTTATTGTAGTTGCTATGTTGTTAGCCATATCATGTAGTTATTAGATAGATGTCATGTTCTGTCATTCCTATACATATGCTTGTTCAGTTTATTGGACCAGTGGGTGTCTTGACTAGTCCTCGTCACTACTTCACCGAGGTTAGGCTTGATACTTACTGAGTACCACCGTGGTGTACTCATACTACACTTCTTCACATCTTTTTGTGCAGAACCAGGTACTTTGGACCAGATCAATATTGATATCTATGCTCGGTGTGGTTGGAGAATTCAAGGTGTACTTGCTGGGCATTCGCCGTCTCTGAAGTCACTCTCTGATGTATTTAATCCCATTGTTTCATTTATTTCCAAAACAATGATGTACTTAGTATGTACAACTACTTCTAGAAAGGCCTATGACTTGTACTACCGATTTTTTTAATTATAGGTTTATAGAGAATTCAATTTCTAAGTTGTTGGACTCTCTTTATTTTTTTTGTTCAGTATATGTTTCGGCTTACCTAGTCCCTAAAACTAAGTGCCATCACGATACCCAACGGAGGGGAATTTGGGTCGTGACAAGTTGGTATCGGAGCTCTAGGTTCGTAGCTACTACAAGTCATAAGCAGGTTTAATAGAGTCTTGCGGATCAGTATGGAGATGTCCGTACCTATATTCGAGAGGCTACCGAAACTATTAAGAAATTTCACCTCTTTCATTCCTTATTGCGCAACATTGATTCAGCTCGAAGCATATATCATATGTCCCATTTTTACCTTCACTACTGTATCGTATTACGCACTCGATATCAGCTATACGCCAACTGTTCGTGATACGGTGGATGGACTACGAGGGAGTCAGGGAGGCTCAAACATTGTCTCAACGTGTAATCCAGACTAAGAAGGTAGAGGTATTGGGAGGCTCTTCGGTTGTTCACATGGGGGTGCAGCGAGTTCTGGCATGTGACTGATTAGTACGAGCTTGGGAAGGTTTAATTTGTTAACTAGTGGTCGCGATCGTGGTAAGGTCACGATGTGGATGTTTACTTGGGGTTAGTTGGTGGAATTCAAGACTATTTTGTTCGCATGAGGTTTGTACTCCGTGGGAGGTGCATTTTTATCATTCAAGGCACTAGAGGGAGCAAGTTTGACCATCACGAGAATGGACGTGCGCTTAGTAGATGACTATGAGTACCTTGTGATTGGTGTTGGACAAGCGTGAAAGGTAGTTTTGCGGATCATCAGATGTTGTTTTCTATGGATTCGCATCAAGTGGAGGAGTCCACTAGCGGCAGTCAGATTGCAGAGTCAGGTGTTACATAAGTTTGGGCTAGAGATGTGTGTATATATATATATATATTGTATTGGGAGGTTCCCCAAAATTTGCATATGATTAAGATATGAGATCTAGCATGGGATTATGTTGGGGCTTGCGGTGTTTCTACGTCATTAATGAGTCTACATTTCAGTATTAAAGGGAAGTCGGAGAAACAACTTTAGATTCACAGGAGGTTTATTCAGCATGTCAATATTGGTGGCGGCATTACGAGGTTCTTCAAAGGAAATACAGTTGTTTATGAGCTTCTAGGCTACGTGGTTTGTGCTATGATTTTTTGCATTGGTATTTGGTTGGGACCATTGTGTATCGACAGGGAGAAGTGTTATCCCAGAGGAAAGACGGGGAGTATTCGAAGAAATGGGTCAGTTCTGTGGTATTAGGTCAGCATAACAATGGGAGTAATTGGTCCTTTTTTAAAGAGAATTCTCTACAGGTATCTATGATAGTACTTTTGGGTTGGGTAGTTTGTGCGATTCGGTTGAGATGGGAAGATGTGGTCTTGATGGCTTAGTTGCGTACGGGCGAATCTCGGAGAGTTCTCGATGGTTTTGGCAACGGCTTGAGTCGGCTGGATGCTATGGGCATAAGGAATATATTGCACATTATGGTTTTCTCCTGGAGGGATATCAGGAGTTAATAGAAGGTTGGTATTATTGGATATCATATGTGAAGAGCGTGCATTTTGGGAAAGACCCTTGAGTTTTGGTTGCGGGTGCGTGGTTAGTGGCATGGTGGATCACTGGATTTTGAGGCTTTTGAGGTTCAGGAATTGTTACGTGGCTGGAAAAAAAAATCTATATGGGTGCTTCGGTGAGATGGTGGGGTATTAGTGATGGATCAACCGTTCGATTAGCGTAGTTGAGTTATGGTATGGAAATTTCGGTATTCCTGAGGTTTTGGGGCTAAATGTCCCCATATGCGGGCTATTTCTTGTTTGCGGATTGTGAAGGTATGTTGAGAGTGGGATAACTGATAGCATAAATTATCGATAGGTTGCTATGGACTGTTGGAAGGATATTCACCTAATTGGTAAGAATCAGGAATGGGTTGGGAGTTGTTTGAAAGCTCAGCGAGAATGCGTATTTTATATCAGATCAGGATTTGGTACTCTTGTGAGCTTGATATCATGGTTATGTTACCAGGCAGAATGGATGTTATTTATGCCCCTGGTCTATGTTATGTGGTACTCTCTTATGATGTGATGGGCTTTGGGGTTGTATGATTACTCTCCACGCATGTTGTAATTCTTTTCAGGCCTCTTGGCGATATGGGCAAGATAGCCCTCGTGATGTTGATTTGCTCACTACACCTTAGTCGTGCTTGGTTTCTTCCATGTTTTATTTTTTCTATTCATTTTCCCACAATTATACTTGTGCACTATGCTGTGCTTGACATCGGTATTCATGTGATCAGTGAAACCGAACATTTTGACTTGATGAGTATTTGGGAGCGGGTTGTACACCGCAGTGGATGTTATATGGGATACCCTTTCCTTATGTTTATATTGTGCTTTTTTTTCCTCTGTGGGATAAGTTGATGAAACTGTACTTTGTCATTATAAATGTTTCCCTTGTTAGAAATCCTCGTACCTTGCTTTCTTTTTATTTTTCTTCATGCCTGGGTTATTGCCTGTTGGGTGTACGGACCCTGTTAGGTGAGAATATGTGTGGTCCCGCGATGAGTTGTTAGCTGGGCTGTTGGTATTGGCTGAGAAGAGGTTCTTAGAACTGAGCTTTGCACTATCGTACTGGGATGAGGAGTGGTTGGAAAGATGATGATATTTTTTCTCAGATTTGGGCAATGACTCTTGAGGGATGGGAGGGCTTCTTGGATTATTGACTTCATGGGCGGCTGCGAGTTTCTGCACGTTTATTGTGTCATGGTCAACGTCGTGGAAGACCAGAACAAGGTTTTTATTCAATATGGAGTATAATGTCAGCATTTAGAGTGTTATTGGGGACCTATGAGGATAAAAGGGTATTACTATGGGCATTTGAGTTGTGTGGAACAACGTGTGATTGTGCTCTAGGTTGGGATCGTGGCTCGATTCAGCTTGATCACGTTTCTACAGAGCGATGATGCGAGATTTGGGTCCTATGATGAATTTCAGATGTTAAGATTTTGGTTTTGTCGTAAGGTTATGGATTAAGGATGAAGAGAGGTCTTCAGTTAAATTGTGTTGTCAGTCCTACATAGGTTTAGGTGATAGGGAATCACCCCCGGGTTATGTATGGTGAGCTCATACAGTGGTTTGACGGCTTTGGAACGACTCCGGGAACTTTCGAGTATGAAAGTATGTTTAAGTGGGGGATAATGTAATGGCCCGACTGGTCATTTTGAGCAGTTGCGTCCGATTTGGCAGTTTGAGGTCACGAGTAGCCTCACTCAGTATATTATGACTTGCATGCATCGCCGGTTCGGGTTTTTCCAGGGTCTGAAAGGATTTTAGGAGTGACCCTTACTTTAGAAGTCCGAAGTTGAAAGAGTTGACCCTGGGTTTGACTTTTGAGTATTTGACCTCGGATCAGAGTTTTGACAATCCCATTAGGTCTGGATAGTGATTTTGGAATTGAGCGTATGCCCGAAATTTCATTTGGATATTTCAAAAAGGTTTCGGCATCATTTGGTGGAAGTTGGAAACTTAACGGTTAAGAATCGTCCTAAGTTTGACCATGGTTTGACTTTAAGGCTATCGGGTCCAGATTTTGGTTCTGAAATTTGGAATAGGTCCGTTTTGTCAATTGGAACTTGCCTACAAAATTTGATGTCGTTTGGAGTTGATTTGACGTGGTTTGGACGCTTGGTTGCAATTCTAGAAGTTTTTGAAGTCCATAATGATTTTCATGCGATTTAGCATCCGATTCGTGGTTCTAGAGGTTATTTTGGTGTTCCAATCGCGCGAATGAGTTTGTGTTATGTTTTCGGACTTGTGTGGGTGTTTGGAATGGAGCCTCGAGGGCTCGTGTGTGTTTTGTACGCGTTTCAGATTGTTTGGAAGAGGGTCAAAATTTGCTGGTGTCTGATCTCGCATTTACGAGTTATGGATCGCATTTGCGATCGCTGCTTTTGTGAATATGGAATCACATTTGTTAAAAGGCTGGGACTGGCAGGCTTCGCATTTGTGGAGCCAGTCTCGCAAATGCGATGAAGACTTGGGCAGGGGAAGTTCGCTTTTGCGAACATTTGGGCCGCTTTTGCGATGGCTTCACCTTCGCATTTGCAAACTTTTTCATCGCAATTGCGATACAGAAGGATTTCTTAGGCTTCGCTTTTGCAAAGGATTCTTCACTTTTGCGAGTTCGCATTTGCGAACCTAGTGTCGCAAATGCGACATCTGCAGCCTGTTAAGTGCTGAGAATACTTTTGCTTCATTTTTCATATTTTTGAACCCTAGCTTCGAGGTGAGGCGATTTTGTGAAGATATTTTCATACCAAGTCATTGGGTAAGTATCTTTAATCAATTTCCAACTATATTTCATGACTTTATTCAAGATTTAATATCAAATTCATGAGAAACTAAAGGAAAATATGGGAAAATTTGTAAAATCTTTCAGAATGTAAAAATCATGATTTGAAGGATAAATTGGTATCGGAACTTGATAATTTTTTTTATTGTTGAACTCATATCGGAATAGGTGTTCGGGTTTTGTAAATTTTGGCGAGTTCTGAGGTACGGGCCTGAGGAGTTGAGTTTTGTTGACTTTTTGCAAATTGTATAAGTATCGTAGCTTTGTTAATTAAATTTATCTTCTCTTGCATTGTTTGATGTATTTAAGTCATTTTTGGCTAGATTGAGCTGAGCGCTGGTGAATTGGTAAAGGAAAAGCTAAATTGTGTATTGAATTGGCCTAATTGAGGTAAGTATGTTGTCTTTGTGTTGGGGAAACCATGCCTTAGGATTTGAGTCTTCCATGTTGATTGTAGTCCGTGTACGTGAGGTGATGAGTGCGTGCTCAGACTTATTTGTGGGAAGTTGGCCTTTAGTGTTCTTAGGTCCTTATATTTACTGCGTATGAAGTTGTTCTTGATACGTCGGGTTCCTACTTGCTAATTTCACTCCTACATGCTTTAGTTAAAGATAATTGCCTTAGGATTTCCTCTTACTGTCTAATTGAAGCTTATTTGACTTAACTACAAACTTTACATCTTCTATCGTCACGATATATCTTTCATAAATTGCGTATCTCTAACTGAAATTACTGTCATCTCGTCCTATAATTTTTTAGCGTTAATTGGAGTTACGATTACCTTCTGCTGCTTATTCTTAATTGAATTGTGAAATCTTTCGTAATTTCCAAACCTCAAAGGAGATTAGATAACCTCCACTTAGATGACATGCCTTTATTTGGGACTATTTGACTCGTGTTAGCTTTTTATTGTTGACTTGAATATTGTGGAATCGTTGCTACATTCTTTTTACTCTTGTTAAGCTGTGCTCCTTGCGCCTAGTATTCTTTACTATGGTTATTACTTGTGAATGAGTTTTACCATTCTTCATGATTTAAAGTTGTTGATTTGATTTACTTGCCTTACATTACATTACTGTCATTGTTGTTTTTGTACTTGATGTAGTGATGTACGAGGTTTCTGTCATGCTATAGCTATTATCCCCGCTGGTCCATTGCATATTTATTATAATTTTCATGTGAGGAAGAGTGTAAAGCACGAAGGGTGATGCCATGCCATTGCATATTTAATATCATTGTCATATGAGGAAGAGTGTAAAACACGAAGGGTGATGCCGTGCCATTGCATATTTATTATCATTGTCATGTGAGGAAGAGTGTAAAGCATGAAGGGTGATGCCTTGCCATTGCATATTTATTATCATTGTCATGTGAGGAAAAGTGTAAAGCACGAAGGATGATGTCGTGCCATTGCATATTTATTATCATTTTCATGTGAGGAAGACTGTAAAGCACGAAGGGTGATGCTGTGCCATTGCATATTTATTATCATTATCATGTGAGGAAGGGTGTAAAGCATGTAGGGTGATGCCATGCCATTGCATATTTATTATCATTATATGTGAGGAAGAGTGTAAAGCACGAAGGGTGATGCCGTGCAATTGAATATTTATTATCATTGTCATGTGAGGAAGAGTGGTATTCAAAAGTATTTAGATTGAAGGAACTCTGTTTGAAGAATATTTATCTGAAAAGTATGTTTGAAAATGAACATTTATCTTGAAAGAGCTGTGTTCGAAGGACATTTATTTGAAAAGTTCATATTTGAAAAGTAATTATCTTGGAAGACTATGTTGGAAGGTTATTTATTGAAGAGTTTATATTTGAAGGAAGTATATTTCAAAAGTATTTCCCCTTTGGAAGGGATTTCATTCTAAAGACCTCATTTTAAAAACTTATGGGTGAAAGGTTACACTTGAAGGATTTTACTGATTTGTTTGGGGTTATTGGCTAAGGCCTGATGTGGGAAACTATTGCAGTGTTGAGTCACTATTTTCCCTTGTTGTATTGTGAATGTTTTTCTAGATTTGGGTTGTGTTCCCGTCCATCCTTCTGTGTTTTATTATGGTGTTCCGCTATTACTTGCTGTTTTTCCTTCCTTATTGTAGTTGCTACATTGTTAGACATATCGTGTAGTTATTAGATAGATGTCATGTTCTGTCATTCCTATACTTGTGCTTGTTCAGTTTATTAGACCAGTGGGTGTCTTGACTAGTCCTCGTCACTATTTCACCAAGGTTAGGCTTGATACTTACTGAGTACCACCGTGGTGTACTCATACTACACTTCTTCACATCTTTTTGTGCAGAATCGGGTACTTTGGACCAGATCGATATTGATATCTATGCTCGGTGTGGTTGGAGACTCAAGGTGTACCTGCTGGGCATTCGCCGTCTCTGAAGTCACTCTCTAATGTATTTAATCCCATTGTTTCATTTATTTTTGAAATAATGATGTACTTAGTATACACAACTACTTCTAGAAAGGCTTATGAGTTGTACTATCGGTTTTGGGAATTGTAAGTTTATAGAATTCAATTTCTAAGTTGTTGGACGCTCTTTAATTATTTTTCTTCAGTATATGTTCGGCTTACCTTGTCCCTAAAACTAGGTGCCATCACGATACCCAACGGAGGGGAATTTCGGTCATGACAACTTGTTGCAGTAAAAAGATGGATTCACAAGCATAAAATGATAGCTTTTGAATAAGGGAGAGATGATGGTACTTTGAGGTACCGAGATGGACTGTGTGTTCTAAACATAGGTAGATTTAGAGAGGAGGATCATATTAGAAGCCCACAATTCCAAGTATTCTACCCACCAAGGTCCCCCAAAGATGTAAAATTATCTCAAGGAGGTTTATTGGTGGACCAACATGAAAAGAACGTCACAGACTTTGTGGCCAAGTGTTCGAATTATCAGCAAGTGAAAGTAGAGCAGCAGGAAGCCTAGTGTTTTACCACAGATTACACATACACTTGAGGGGAGATTGTACTTATGGACTATATAACAGGATTATCTCACTCATTTTAAAAGCATGATCTGATTGGGTGATTGTAGATCGACTTACCAAGTTGGCTCACCTCTTTCCAATGAAGACTACAGAGTCAGTAGAGGATTATGACAAGTTGTATGTCCAAGAAATCATCAGAGTGCATGGGACCCCGTTGTCCATCATTTTATATCATGGTGCTCAGTTTACAATGAACTTTTAGAAGTCCTTCTAGAAAGGATTAGGCACAAGTTTTCCATCATCAGAAAGATGGGCAAGCAGAGCGCATTATTCAAACACTTGCAGATACCCTTGATTTTAAAGGTAACTGGGATGATCATATACCTCTCATTGTGTTTTCTAAAAATAAAACCTACCATTCTAGTATCAAGATTGCACCGTGCGAGACTATGTATGGGCGAAGGTGTAGATCGCCAATTCGTTGGTTCAAAGTTGGTGAAAAAAAGTTGTTGGGACCAAATTTTGTCTATCAGACTATGGAGAAAGTTAAGTTGGTTCAACAGCGTTTGAAGACGGCTCAGAGCCGCCAAAATTCCAATTTGAATGTGTGACATAGAGACCTAGAGTTTCAAGTTGATGATTGGGTGTTTATGAAAATTTCGTATCTATGATATAGTTTGCTTTCTTGGAGTCTCTTGCTCTGTTCATCTTACTGAAGTATCAGAGCCAGCCCATCCTTTCGGAGGGAGGAACAATTTACTAAATATGTCTGAGTCGTTTCCATCATCCTCTTCCCTAGACAAAAATGAATATGTCTCCTACTCTATGAAAAACCTTGTCCAAAAAATATGATTACTTCTATGAAGTCGATATCCTACCCGATGAACAGAAAGTATCTTCCACTAACCTACCCCTAATAAACCCTTATTCAGCTTTTGCCAAAAAACCATTTGCACCGTGGACCCAAATCCGTTCCTTAGTCCCACACAAACAAAAAGGAGTCAAAGAATATGTTGCTGCCTCAAAACTTGACCAGTATCCTATTCTTGCTACTTGAGAGGAACAATTTATTACCCTCCAAATTCCAGATGATTTTCCCAGACAATGGAAAGATCATGGTTTCACCCATATCCATTTTGGTGCTATCCGAATTGCTCTCATTTATCATGGAAAAAAAGGTCAACCTGTTGTTGCACGACTTTCTCTTCTAGATACAAGATACTTGGAGTACCAACATGCAAATTTGGGTACTGCAAAAGTTACCTTGAATGCATGGACTGTCTTCATAACTATCTTTCCAAATTTCAACACGTCCCTTTTTGACCCATACTTAACCGAAGCACTAAAAATTCAAGTCCAAATTCAAGGTGCCCCACAAGCCAAAGATTCTATCCAAGCCACTCTTCTTCACCAAATGGCGTGGCGGGTCCAAAATCATGCCATGGATCTATGCCTTCCCGGAGGAGAAAATGCTTTACTCTTGAATATTGATGCTACCAAAGGAAACACCATGTGCACCCAAATACCCAGACAAATTTCTAGAGATGAGCTTGTAAAAATTCATCCCGATTCCTGGATCACAAATTATGAAAAGTTAAGGGAACCAAAAGAAACTCTACAATTTCGTGAGCCATGTTTTACCAAAAGAAATGATAAAACCATTTCCATATGCTTTGACCATTCCCATCTCAAAAAACCAAATAAAACCATCTTTTCTTGCCAAATGATCCAACCCTAAGACAAATATCCTGACTCTGACCCTGAAAGAGAACTTTTCTGGAATATACAAAGCATCATGGAAGAATATGAGTGGTGTCAACATTTCGACAAAGAAGGAAAAAGAGCTTGGTGGTACAAATGCCCCTTTACGGGACACTGCCTTTGGGATCTCGATTGCGATTGCCAAGATTGTTTGGAAGATCCAATTGGAGAATATGATGAACACCACCAGTGTCACCGGGAAAGATTTGGCCTCAACGAGCCCAAACAAAAATCCAAGAAAAAGGGGAAAGCTACTGAAAATAAATTCCAAGTAAGATATGAAAATAAAGACCCTTCAATTGGTTCATTAAGCCGTCCAGGTAAATATGAATTTTTTGTCAGCTACAAACCCCAAGAATGGCCAAAATTACCAAAAAAATTCGCTCCAAGTTGGGAAGATAGTGAAATCACCCCAGAATCCAAAAAGCCACCTGAACCTAAAACTCCATCAACCCAAAAATCCACACACCCACAAATATTCATGATGAGCCCTTCAAGTTCCAGCCATACCCAAGATTTTCCTCCACTCCAACCTTTTGAAAAAGAAGGTATCAGCCATGCTCCAAAAATCCCCAAGAAAAACATAATATTACCTTCTGGAGAAAAATCCCCAACAAGTGACATTGAGGCAACAATGAACTAGCAATCAGAAAATTCAATCTGCCAAAACAAAGTGCTCAATAATATTGGCAACACCATAAAAAACGTGGCCCATACACAAAACAAGTTAATGAGCAAAGTGGAAACAATTTAGAAACAGGTGGAGCAGACATCGTCTCAGCATGCAGGACTAATCAAAGTCTTGGAGCTAAGATTGGCAAATTTACGATATGCGATTTGTCCGCCAGAAACTTCACTTTTCCAGTTCTTTCAACAACAACAAAAAGAGAGGATTTCACTCAGGGAATAGATCCAACTTTTGAGAAATGGCCGTTTTGAGTCACAAAAACCCCACTTTTCTCTTAAAAACCTACCTTCTACCCCATGTCAACACAGGCATATTCCCCACCAAAAATGGACAACGCCTTTTCTACTTTTCCTACTACCTCACACCATCCTATCTCTTTCATCCAACCCTCAAAAGAAGAAACTGAATTCGACATTGCAAAAATGGTTTGGGAAAGGAAAGATGCACTTGCAGCCAAGAAACAAACAAAGNAAAACTTAATTCGATATTGCAAAAATGGTTTGGGAAAGGAAAGATGCTCTTGCAGCCAAGAAACAAACAAAGAAAAGGCGAGACCAAGGAGAAAGTTCAAAAGGGTCAAACCCTGAAACTCTAATGATTTCTGATCAGAAGATTTCGGATTTCTATGTCTCCCCGCAAAGAAACATGTCAGAAGGAGATACTACATGGTTAGAATCTCTAAATTCCTCTGACAATGATACAATGGAAGAAAGCTCTCAATCAAGCAATGATTCCACAGAAAACTCTTCCGAAGAAGATGATCCCCCGATATTTGTGAGTCAACCAAGAGATCCAGAAATATCTGAAGTAGAGGAGGAACAAGAAGGCATGACAGGTGAACCGATACCAGAAAGAAGACAGGAACCCATGGCGTCAAAACCAGTTGGAACTGGCTTCCACACTTTCACCTTAGACGACGTCAAAGTTTCAAAATGGCCTCAAAGAATCCAAGACTTCTATACTTGGATGGTGACCAAAAATTTGGTGGAACGAGAAAAGTATATCATCCTGTCAGAACTAAGTTTCACGGTTCCAGGAATCCTTAGGGATTGGTGGAATTCATTTGGGATTCAAGACAAAAACACTTTTCTTACATCCCAGGATTTTTCCTTCAACATCAGAATCCTACATGAAGTTTTCTGCGGAGATACTAGCCAAAGACAGGAGAAAATGCGAACACAACTCTTCGAGATGAAGTGTGTGTCACTCGAAAGTAATGACATTGGTAGGAATTTTCAAAAAATGGCAAAGATATACTTTGAAATAGGTGGAGACCTCAACCTAAAGCAAGCCTTTGTTTATTCGCTTCCAAAGATGTTAGCAAGCTGAACCATGACCATCATTGACGTAAAGTTTCAATCAATAACTGTCCCACAAGTCGGCTACATCAGACAAGCTATTTTTGTTGCACTGGAGGACATTTTTACAAAGAGCTCAGGCCTAAAAAAAATTATCCAACACAATCCAGCGCTTGACAAAACATGTCGCAGATCCGACCTGATCACTGGATCAGGATGTTCCTGCAAAACATCTAGGCGAAACAAAGGATTCAGGAGTTTCAAATAGCCAAGAATTCCAGATGGAAAACCAAGGTCCAAGAGACGCACAAAATATTTCAGACGTAGAAGGCCAGGAGCTTTTAACAAGAAGAACAGATGCTTTATTAGCCACAAGATTGGACATTTCGCAAAAAACTATCCTTAATCAAGAAGATCTGTTAAACTCCTTCAAGAGATTGAAGATTACACTGGCATACATCTCGGAAAAGAGGAGGACCTTGAATCTATATTCTCTGTGGATGATGAAACTAGTGAAGAAACTCTTTACTCTCTGGATGTCTATGAAGATCAAGGCAATGATAACTATCAAATTTCAGAACCGGAGTTCGAAGCCCGAGAGGAGATCAACGCACTCGCAGTCGTTCCTCAAGTAGAACTCAAAGTCTATTCATCCAAATGGGATCGGACGATTCGAGTTATTGCTTTCATCGACCGATTCAAGTTATTGCTTTCATCGACACTGGAGCTGCTTCCTCACTCATAAATCCTGCTGTTCTTCCTGAATATCAATGGGTGCCGCACTTTAAGGATTTCAACACTGCATCAAATGGAACTCTGACTACCACTGTCATCACAAAGCATCCGGTCATAATCGAGTTCTTTCCAGGATTGACGTACATGGCCAAGCTGATAGGATCTGATGTACCAGGAAAAGATCTTATTGTTTGATTCGACATTTACAGACAACTCAAAGATCAACTCCAGATCAAGGCTCACGGAATAGCTTTTAAGAAGCAGTTCAAACCTTATTCTGATATTCCAAGGCTATTCCAAATCACCAATGACGAACAAATCAAGGACATTGAGCAAAATCTCATTGAGCATTCATGTGCTGAATCTCACAAGGATTTCATGAAGAAAGAGAAAAACCCGTTATGGAAAAATGAAGAATTTTTCATCAAGCTCCCTTTCAAGAAGAATGAAAACATCAATCCAACAAAAGCAAGTCATTCAGGCATGAATCCAGATCATCTCCAGCTTGCAAAGAAAGAATGTGAAGAACTTTTGGAATTTGATCTAATAGAGCCATCCGATTCACAGTGGGCATGCGAAGCATTCTATGTCAATAAAAGAGCTGAGCAAAGAAGAGGAAAACTCAGGTTAGTCATTATTTACCAGCCACTTAACCATTTCCTCCAAGATGATAAATTGCCTATTCCAAAAAGACTCACTCTTTTCTCCCACTTAGCCAAGGCCAAATATTTTTCCAAGTCTGATTTAAAATTTGGATTTTGGCAATTGGGAATTGACCCTGAAGAAAGACCCAAAACTTGTTTTTGCATCCCCGATCATCACTCCCAATGGATGGTCATGACCTTCGGATTAAAGGCTGCACCCTCCTTGTTCCAAAAAGCCATGATAAAAATATTCCAGCCCATCCTCCATACCTCTTTGGTTTACATTGATGACATACTATTATTTAGCAATACATTGGACGAACATGTCAATTTGCTTCGTCAGTTTGAGGCATTGATAACACAATACGAGATCATGCTTTTAGCAAAAAATATGGTTCTTGTGCAGAAGGAGATTGATTTTTGGAATGCATTTAATCCAAGGTGCATACAGTCCAGGGCCACATATATGTCAAGAACTGCTCAGGTTTCCAGATACCAGCTTCACAACAAAGCAGATTCAACAGTTCTTAGTTATAGTAAATTATATGAGAGATTTCATACAAAATATTTCTACATACATTTATCCACTTACAGACATGCTCAAGAAAAATGCTCCATCACGGGGAAAGAAGCAAGATGAAGCAGTCAGGGAAATAAAGGAGATTTCAAAAAATGTCAAGTCCCTCTACATCCCTTCAGACGGTAAGAAAATACTATAAGTTGATGCCAGCAATGAATATATGAGTGCCGTTCTGTTTGAAGAAAAAGATGGCCATAGAAAAATATGCGAATATGCCAGCGGAAGGTACAAAGAGGCGGAGCAACATTATCACTCCACATTCAAGGAAATACTTGCAGTAAAAACTTGAATCAAGAAATTCAATTTTTTCCTGATTCACACAGAATTTTTGATAGAAATGGATATGAAGGCTTTCCCAAAGATGATCCAGTTGAACGCAAAAATTATTCCCAATCCGCAAATTCTCAGGTGGGCTCAATGGTTCTCTCCATACAAGTTCCAAGTCAAGCACCTCAAAGGAAAGGATAATATTCTCGCAGATTTTCTATCTCGGCCAGAAGAATTTTCAAGAAGATTTTCCTCGGCAAAACTAAAGCCTAACCAAAACCCAACCAATCAGATTTTCATGTTCTCAAATATATCGGGAACAAGTCCATTGAAGCCAACAGATCATCCACCGGAGTTGTTCAACCTCATGGATCCTTTTGATCCATCAATTATTATGGAAAGAAGGACTTATTATGAGCTACAAGTTTTCCGGCAACACGGAGGATCAATTCTCAAGCCATATGGGGTCAATCCAGAATATCCTTTCTGCCATATATTCATAGCTCAAGCGAAGGATTTTCCACAAGAATTATTATGGTTTTTCTGGTACATGTGCCATCAGTACTACATTTTCATGGAATTCAAGTGCAATGTCTTCAAAGAGTTTGACAACATTAAACCAGCTCTTAAAGTGTTTCTATTATGGTTCAAGCCTAGAAGATATTGGATAAAATGTTTCAATGATTCCTACAATGCAAAGATATTCATGTTTCACAGGCCAATAAAGATTATTAACGGAAAAGTCCAGGCACAAGCAGAGTCATCCTTCTGGTGGAAANGTATTCATGTTTCACAGGCCAGTGAAGATCATTAATGTAAAAGTACAGGCACAAGCAGAAGAGTCATTCTGGTGGAAAATTCCCGTGTCTATTTTATCCATGGAAGAAGAATATAGTGAAGCACAGAGAGTTATCTTCCAGCAAAACAGGTGCATCCCGAAAGAAATATGGCCAAAAGATTGGGCAAGTTGGAATTATACCAGCACTCATCCTNTGAAAGAAATATTGCCAAAAGATTAGGCAGTTGGAATTATACCAGCAGTCATCCTCACTGGGAAAAAGTCCGAGAAGCAGCAAAAAAATATCAAACTCCGTATGAAATCATCTGAGAAAATATCACGCAAGGTTACGGATCACATCCTACAATCCAAAGGAGAAGGAACATGCCGAGAAAGAACCGACAAAAGAAAGAACCGACAAATTCTAGGTGTTACTATACAAGATCTCTGAAAAGATGCCTAGAAGACAGACCGGGAAGATCAATTATCTAAATCCTTGTTAATCTCACCATAATCCTACATTACCTACCAAAAAACCCTAAAAAATAATCTACCCATGCCGAGAAAAAATTTCACATCCTTCCAAACCAGCTGGGTCCAACTTTCACATGCCTTAACATGTTTTAACATGCCTCCACATGCTTCGTCACATACATCATACTATTTTCACATGCTCCGACAACCTGTCACATGCCAAAACCATGTATATTTCACCCCTGTCACATGTTTCCATGAGCTTTTAGTTGGTTTTTCCTAAGGTCCTTCACATGTAAAAAGGGACCCACTTGTAGATAAGTTTGCCATGTAAGATAGGTTTAATTTAATGCAGGTTTGTCTTGTAATAACCTCCTAGTCCTATATAAAAGAGGTCTTGTAGTAGTTGTAAGATCATCTTGTAACCTTTCTAAATCTTTGTGATATACTACATATGAGTTCCTTCAAAATTTCCTTCTTATTCTTTCTTTCGAATGTATGGAAAGGCAGGTCCATGTATGAAAATAGAGTAAGAATACACTAAGAATGTTAGCTTGTTGTAGTATGAATGTTTTCTGAGTTTTAACAGTTGGGTTGATTGTAGTACAAAAGTTTTATGAGTTGTGTAGCTTGGCAAGCCGTCCCTTATGGGTTGTTGAAGCCATCCCCTTTAGTAGGTGTTGGTCCAAAACGCACACGCAAGTATACGTGGTCGACAAGTAATATAGGATTATAAGTCCAGATATCGTACCCACAGGGACTTGTGATTAACTATAAACTAAATTACACCCATAAAATTAATCTATTTAAGCGAATACTAAAGTATGAATATTTAACTAAATTTAATATAGAATAGTAAATTAAGAGATTAAAGAAAACAACGACAAGCTTAAAGACGAATTCAATCGGAGTGAATATTCTAGAGCTATGGGTTAGCAAACAATCCCGTTGAGTTTTCCACTTAAATCGTCCAATTAAATTATCTGGTTTATTGATTGACGAGGTTAATATTGCTCGTAGCCTTCTCCCGAAGTACCACTCGCCTATTCAAGCTAACCTAACGCATATATTCCTATGAAATTAGGATTAACAAGATCGCATTAATAATTCCCATATAATAACCAAGCAAGGCGATTAGGTATATTCCTATCCTAATCGCAAATCCGCTCCCTTGAAGGGTTAAGATCTTGCTCTACCCAATCTTATATGCAATCTAGAATTCCCTCTCCCGAGTTCAATCCTAGATTCGTAGATAGTATTCAATTGGTGATCAAGCAATCAACTAATTAAGCGCAAGATTGAATAAATAAACCAATATAATAAAATAATAAGAACAGTTCAAGCTTCAAACTACAACGTTCATGTAGCACCCAAAACTCTAGAACGAATAAACTATTAAATTAAAGAAAGAGAAGAGAAGAAAAACTAGGTAGAAGCCTCCTTCAAGCGTGGTGTGTGTTCCTCCACATGAATTCCCCTTCGTGCCAAAATCCTCTCGTGAAAATCACCCTCGTGATCTCCCAATCCCCTCAAAGTTGTGTTTTTGGGTCTATTTATATGTTTGGGACAAACCCTAAACTGTAGGAGACTTCTATCGAAATCGGGAAACACTTAAAACCTTCAAAACTTGGAATTTACCGGACCAGGAACCCCAGGCGTTAAGCCCCAAACGCCCAGCTAAAGCCTGGGTAGGCCATGCGTTTGGGCTCTAACGCCCCACTAACGCCTGGGTATGTCTGGCTTTTGGGCTGAAACGCTCGGCTAACGCCCGGGTCACTCCTTTTCGACTCTTGAGCGTATTTTTGACGTTTATACACCCTTTTAGCTCGGCTTCCATCTCCAATTCACCTACACATGAAATAGACTCCATTATGCACATATAACGTGTATTTTTATCACAAAAGCACATAAAATGTAAGGTACAGGATGCTTAAAACTATGGATTTTAGCCACGCATCAGTAGGAAAACTTTTGCGACTACAAGCAAATTAACTATTAGTGTAGCTTGACAATAGCCAGCCGTTTTGTAGGAAAATTTTCGTATCTATGATATAGTTTGCTTTCTTGGAGTCTCTTGCTCTGTTCATCTTTCTGTGGTATCAGAGCCAGCCCATCATTTCGCAGGGAGGAACAGTTTTCTAAATATGTCTGAGTCGTTTCCATCATCCTCTTCCCTAGCAAAAATGAATATGTCTATTACTCTATATAAAACCTTGTCCAAAAAATATGATTACCTCTATGAAGTCGATATCCTACCCGATGAACAGAAAGTATCTTCCACTGAACTACCCCTAATAAACCCTTACTCACCTTTTGCCAAAAAATCATTTGTACCATGGACCCAAATCCGTTCCTTAGTCCAACACAAACCAAAAGGAGTCAAAGAATATGTTGCTGCCTCAAAACTTGACCAGCATCCTATTCTTGCTACTCGAGAGGAACAGTTTATTACCCTCCAAATTCCAGATGATTTTCCCAGACAATGGAGAGATCACGGTTTCACGCATATCCATTTTGGTGCTATCCTAATTACTCTCACTTATCATGGAAGAAAAGGTCAACCTGTTATTGCCCGACTTTCTCTTCTAGATACAAGATACTTGGAGTACCAACATGCAAATTTGGGTACTGCGGAAGTTACCTTAAATGCAGG